>WTSP01018593.1:18039-37742 GCA_025331215.1 Actenoides lindsayi
ACTCTCTCTAGTATTTCCCTGTCCCTCTTGAACTGGGGAGACCAGAACTGAACACAATACTCCAGATGTGGTCTCACAGAGACCTCAGAGTGCTCAGACTTCCATCCATCAAACTGCATCACTTCTGAGTCCTTCGGATCTAAAGGCATAAATCAGATCAGGAACACCATCCTGCATTCTCCTTCATCCCAACTTCTCCAGCCCATGTCTCAGCCACCCACTGCTGTGTCTGCACTCAGGGGATAACCTCAGCACTCAGTGAGCGTCTGCTCCCGGCGCTGCCAACTGCAGCAGACCAGTCAGGTGCAGGAGCTCCCCACCATTTCCCACCAGAGGAAGTTCACCTCGCCAACCAGTTCATGGTAGCTGCCCCAGAGAAGGTGAATAGCTCGATTAATGAGTTTCTGGAAATACTTACCCCAGTTGCCAAAAACCTGCAGCTGCATCCAAACGGTCGCAGAGTATCTTTCTGTGAAGCGAGGTCTACTTAAAATGAAGCCGCTGTATTCTTACACTAATTTGTTTGAACAGAAGCATTTGTAATGCCTCCCTTTCTTGTTGGTAACTAAGCTAATCCAGCTTCTTAATTGTGTGTCGTTTTTGTCTTTAAAAATACGCATTCATGGATTTACACAGTTTCTGACAGACTTTTACTGTTTGTGGTAAAAGTATGTATCTTTCGTATACATATCAAATATATGCTACATAAAGTATATATTCTTAGTACATGTAGTAGCATATTCTTAGCTTTTGCTTTTTTTTTGAACTGGTATAACAATAAAGATAATAATTTTGAGCTTAATGATAAATGCTCTCAAAAATAAACAGCAAAAACTTAACAAAAATAACGGCAGAGCTTCAGTGGACATAGGGAAGGGGCTTGGTGGTGTGTACTTGGGAAATCCCTCCATATTGACATTTGTTTTAATACAGTTTTTTGCATTTATTTTGAGAATTAATTGTGACTGAGAGTGCCTTTGTTGTCACTGAGCCATCTTCTCTTGAGCAATCCTGTGGCACCATTACATAGAGGAATCCAAGGCTAACAGTAAGCGCTGGAAGCATGTAAATGGAAAAATCAAGTCAACTGATTAAACTTTAAACAGGCTTTTGTACACTTTAATGTTTCTCTATCCTGCGTGACATATTCTGTGGGTGGTGGACTTGGGGTTTTTCTTGGTTTTTTTTGCTTTCACAAGTAGAATTAGCGTGCATCCTGGAACTTCTTACTCACATAACATGTCGGTGTGAGCTTCATCTGAAGTTGGGAGAAGGGGCAAATATATTTTGGTTTGGTTTTTTCTTTTTCTTTTTACTGTAGCGGATTTATACAGAGGACACACATGGCTCAGTTTTAACCTGACTTCTAATTTGTTTCTTTTTCATGCATAACGCATACCACCTGCAGTCTCCTGAAATTCTGATTGATTCTTTTCAGTGTTGTGCTGCGTTTTTTGTTACGATGTGAAAATACAAGATGCTTTTCCAACGTGCTGTCCTGTGCAATAATTACGAATTCTTTCTTCCAGAGACATGTGACGCAGTCCAGTGGTAATCGAAAATTCAAGTGCACTGAATGTGGAAAAGCTTTTAAGTATAAACATCACTTAAAGGAGCACCTACGAATCCATAGTGGTAAATAAACCAAGCATTGAATTGTGTGCTAATGTTGCAATTTCTTCTCTTTGATGTGATATCAGTCTTGTAAGTCTAAGTTTAAAATACGAGTGTTTTCCTTTCTCTTTTTCTCCACTGAGACTCTCTAAGCACTGAGTGAAGCCTTCAGCTGTGTGCAGGAAATATGTAGAATAACTCAAGAGGATTTACAGGTGCAGCTTAAGCTCTGACAGTGAGGGAAAACTTGACTTGTGGCAGATGCAATGGGGGCATCACTCTGGTCCTCTTTCACCTGTCTGTTTTTTCTCAGTGTTTGCAGGTCATTCAGCATGTTATGAGCCTTGCTAGAAAATTTTAATTGATAATAATCAGGACATAAGAACTGTGCTTCCTACTCAAGCTGTGCCTGTCATCATTCAAGACTAGTTATATAAAAATAGCCTCAGGACACGTGTCCAGGATCGTGGTATACTGCCACAACAATCTCAGTTGATAAGAAAGATTCCTGTTTATGAGAAATATAATATACAATAATATATTCTAATATATAAGATAGCAATAAATTAAATGTGGTCACTGGAAAGAGATTCTCAATTTCTGTCTTCAACCCAGATTTACCTATGGACAGAAAGCCTGAAAACAAGTTTTTTGGCCATCTTTTCCTTTCTTACCTTGTCCTTAGCCTTAGTAACAGCAATGGAGGACACCTCTACTTAGAAGTCCTCCCTCTGCAAACATCATCTTCATTTCATTTCCAGAGGGTGATGGCACTGTGAGTGGGAAGGCCTCAGTCAATTATTTTTCAACCTGAAGCAAGCCAGCTGTTCCAGCTCTTTCCTTTTCCTCTGTAGCACTGATCCCCCGAAAAGCCAACCCTTACTAGGGCTGTAATGATTGCGTAGTCATGAGCCTCTTCCTGGACATCGGTCTTCTACATGTGTCTGGTTTCCCTTTACTTAACCTTTGCCTGATGAGTAACTTTTCAGCTGATGAGTATTGTAGGAGAATATGGATCTATTGTATTAGAAATCTCCCCAATAAAATGTGCATATCTTCTTATACAATTATGATTTGCATTTAGGGCATTTTTTGTTTACTTAATCATACTCTTAGGTTTTTTTCCCCATTCTGAAATAGTTTATGCAGCTCCTGAAGTTAGTAGTGGTACTACTTGAATGGAGTTTAATGAAATCTGCAGGTATCATATAGACTCGTTTATGTGATACGTAGACTGTTACTGAGAAATACAGAACATGTCACGGTCATGTAGGCTCCATCCTATATCTACTGGTGGCTCAGAAACTTATTAAAGGACCCTAGGACCAGAGCTGTAGATGACATGATCACTCTCACTGTTTGATTCACTGTATAAGACCTTTTTTTTTCTCTAGGATTCTTGGAATGGTCATTTTGATGTATTCATTTCTAGTGACTATTGCTTGATGAAGTTACTCTGTAACCTAATAAAAGTGTTGCATCTGCTTTTTTTCTTTTTTTTTTTTTTTTTTTCCTCCACCTTTAGGAGAGAAGCCATATGAGTGCCCAAACTGCAAGAAACGTTTTTCCCATTCTGGTTCATACAGTTCACACATAAGCAGTAAGAAGTGTATTGGTTTGATGCCCGTGAATGGTCGAGCCCGGTCAGGGCTCAAGACGTCTCAGTGCTCCTCCCCTTCCCTTTCTGCATCACCAGGTAGCCCAGCAAGACCACAGATACGACAAAAGATAGAAAATAAGCCCTTGCAAGAGCAACTTCCTGTTAACCAAATTAAAACTGAACCTGTGGATTATGAATTCAAGCCCATAGTGGTTGCTTCAGGAATTAATTGTTCGACCCCTTTGCAGAATGGGGTTTTTAGTGGTGGTAGCCCATTGCAGGCAACCAGTTCTCCTCAGGGTGTGGTGCAAGCTGTTGTTCTACCAACAGTAGGTCTGGTGTCTCCCATAAGCATCAACTTAAGTGACATTCAAAATGTACTTAAAGTGGCAGTGGATGGTAATGTAATAAGGCAAGTATTGGAAAACAATCATGCTAATCTTGCATCCAAAGAACAAGAAACAATCAGCAATGCATCTATACAACAAGCTGGCCATTCCCTCATTTCAGCTATCAGTCTTCCTTTGGTTGACCAAGATGGGACAACCAAAATTATCATCAACTACAGCTTGGAGCAGCCAAGTCAACTCCAGGTTGTTCCACAAAATCTAAAAAAAGAAAACTCTGTTCCTACAAATAGTTGCAAAAACGAAAAATTGCCAGAAGATCTTACAGTGAAGTCTGAGAAAGATAAGAACTTTGAAGGAGAGACCAATGATAGCACTTGTCTTCTTTGCGATGACTGTCCAGGAGATCTTAATGCACTTCAAGAATTAAAGCACTATGAAACGAAAAATCCTCCTCAGCTTCCCCAGCCCAGTGGAACAGAAGCTGAGAAGCCCAACTCCCCTGTCCCATCAGAAACTGGGGAGAACAACTTATCTCCTGGTCAGCCACCTTTAAAGAACCTTTTATCGCTCCTAAAAGCATATTATGCATTAAATGCACAACCGAGCGCAGAAGAGCTTTCAAAAATCGCAGATTCAGTAAACTTACCACTGGACGTGGTAAAAAAGTGGTTTGAAAAAATGCAAGCCGGACAAATTTCTGTGCAGTCTTCTGGACCATCTTCTCCTGAGCAAGTTAAATTAAGCAGCCCCGCAGATAACGATGATCAAGCAGCAACTACGAACGTAAGCGAATCCCAGAACAGCACAAATAACTCGCAAAATCCCGTCAACACAACAAAGTCTCAGACTTTACCAGGGGGCTCAGCTCTGAATGGTTCACGCAGTAGCACGCCATCCCCATCTCCACTTAACCTTTCTTCATCAAGAAATTCACAGGGTTATACGTACACAGCAGAGGGTGTACAAGAAGAGCCACAAATTGAACCTCTTGACCTTTCGCTACCAAAGCAACATGGAGAGCTATTGGAAAGATCTACCATAACTAGTGTTTACCAGAACAGTGTTTATTCTGTCCAAGAAGAACCTTTGAACTTGACTTGTGCAAAAAAAGAACCACAAAAGGACAACAGTGTTACAGACTCTGATCCTATTGTAAATGTAATCCCACCAAGTGCCAATCCCATAAATATTGCTATACCTACAGTCACTGCCCAGTTACCTACAATAGTTGCCATTGCTGACCAGAACAGTGTTCCATGCTTGAGAGCTCTCGCTGCCAATAAGCAAACCATTTTGATTCCACAGGTGGCTTACACATACTCTACTACAGTTAGTCCTGCAGTTCAAGAAACACCACCAAAACAGGCCCAAGCCAATGGAAATCAGGTACTTTGGGCCCTGCATTCCTGCATGTTGTCTGTGATGTGTTCATTCAATATCCATGTTGAACTGAACTGAAAGCTGTCAAATTCAATAAAAATGTAAATATAAGCTATCAGGTTTAATCAGCTTCGTTGTTAATGGGTAATAGTCCTGTGCAAAATTAGTTAGTTCAGGCAGCTTGGGTCCAGACTGACAGAAACTATATAGTTCTGTGCATGGACAAGTCAGTTCTTCACCATATTCAGTCATTCCAAAGTGTCTTCGAGGACATTAGTGCTCAGTATTTTAAAGACAATCTAATTTTCCTGATCAGAAAGCGAAGTAAGGCTATGGCTTATGTTTCTTGCTGGCTCCACATCTCCTCTTTCCCCACATCCAGAAAATAAACTCTTTGGAACTTTTGGCTACTCCCTTCACACCTCTCAGCTTCTTGGCTTTACGGAGTAGCTGAATTCATCCTACACCATAATGGCACTTGAAACAAAACTCAGATGTATTCTCAATTGAAAGGCAGGCAGGTATTTATCTTCTTCATCTGCCATTCCTGGATCCTGCCCTGTTCCCCTGGGTACATCCAGATGTGATCTAATCGGAGTCACTCCTCCTGAGAAACACCTGTGCATGTTGAGGTAGGGACAGAGCAGAAGAGAAAAGTGGCTGATATAAGGACTGAGCATTTCTAATTAAATCTTAGAAATAGGCTGTTTAGCATTTTGTGCAAGCTTCTGTATTGCCAGAGACTGAGGAGCCTTGAAGCGTTGCAAGGTTGCATATATGTTAAACATTTGAGGTAGCCAAAGTGTATGGGCTTTATATTCAGAGTTAATATATGATAAAATTAAGCCTGTGTGTAGTGATACTGCTGACATCAGTAGAAAATACTGTGCTTCTTACAGGTGAGCTTCAGCCATTGAAATGCTTAGAAATAGACAACAGTTATGGTATTTTAAAAACTTGTTATTAATGAAACATTTGAAGTCTCACAGCTTTAGGTTAAGTAGTATTTATGATAGATTTATGAGGAAGAGAGTAGTCAAATATGCAAATTCGAATGGTATCTTAAATAGCTTTTTATGAAAACATCAAAAAATTCAATTTTAACATCCGTAAAATCCACGAGGTAGCAAAATGTGGGGGACAAACATGAGATGAAAAAATCAGTTAGATACCAAATTTGCTCGTCCAGCTTAATGAGGTACTTACAGGTCTATAATCTTCTTTTCCTTCCTAACATTGCATTAATTTTGTAAGCCCTAAAACATGATGTGTCAGCGTAGCTTAGACCTGGCCACAGTCAGATTTGGATGCGATTAAAATCAGTCTTAGTGAGAACTCTGCCAGGGACTGCAAAGCAGAATGATGCAGCAAAAGGGGTTTTTTTTGACTATGTCAGTCTAAACAATTTCATTTGGCTGTTCACAGAATTGAATGAGAAAAACAGTGCAGCTTCAGCTTACATTTTACGAATTGTGTGCTGCCTCTTTTTTTTTTTTGTCGACCTCAACCTTTTCCATAATTGTTTCTAAAGGATGAAAGGCAAGACACTAGCTCAGAAGGAGTATCGAACGTAGAAGATCAAAATGATTCTGATTCAACACCCCCAAAGAAAAAGATGAGAAAGACAGAAAACGGGATGTATGCATGTGATTTATGTGACAAAATATTCCAGAAGAGCAGCTCGTTATTGAGACATAAGTATGAACACACAGGTATGTACTAGGAAAAGCAGTTCCAGATCATTATTTCATTGGTAGTACAGAACTGATAATCTCAACTGGAATCCAGTTCTTGGAAAGTGTAGGTAAGTTTAATAGTCCTTATCACCTATTCTCAGACTTCTTTAGAAACTTATGTTTTGTGTATCTGTTGGACAGAATTGTAATTCTATGGTTCTTTGCATTTATAAGACCTAAGCCCCAAAGAGAAAAAAAGGAGAGTTTCTTTCATCTGGCTCATGGACAATCATCTGCAAGCCACAACCTGTAATCAAGGATGTATGACTTCTAATTTACCTTGCCTGGTTATAAATTAAGAAAAAAATTAAAAATTGAAATTATAAATGAAGGAAAAAAATTCCTGCATGTGCAGGATACTTTACACAAAAGGCAGTGTATTAATCTGGCATGAAGGATTTTCAAACTGAGCCACATCTGTAGTGATCTAAGTTAACAGCCATTCATTAGATGTGGAATCTAACCCCAGGGGAATACCTGTTTGGCTTTGTTTTTTAATTTCTCATAGTTTTCCTTCTGTTATCTTTAGTCTTTTTTTAAAATAACTTGTTGCTGTCTTGTTTCTTCTGTCGTGTTGTTTTGTGTTTTTTTAAGCTTTTTTTAATTGGTGAGATGCCTATATTTCTGCAGATTAATGTTTTCATCATATATAGAATTAAAAAGATAAGGAATTCCCTTTTGTCTTTACCACTTGAGCAAGTTTCTCAAGTTGCATTCTTTAAGACTATTTTCACACCTTTCCCATCCTGAGACTCTTTTAACTCCTCTTTTTCATAACACAATTTTTCCTTCCATTCTACTTTTAAATTAAGTGCAGCGTTCAGAATCATAGAATCATTTAGGTTGGAAAAGACCTTTAAGAGCATCGAGTCCAACCATTAATCTAACAGTGCCAATCCCACCACTAAACCATGTCCCTGAGTGCCACGTCTACATGTCTTTTAAATACCTCCAGGTTGGTGGCTCTGCCACTTCTCTGGGCAGCCTGGTCCAGGGCTTGACAACCCTTTTGGTAAAGAAATTTTTCATAAATCCAATCTAAACGTCCCCTGGTGCAACTTGAGGCCATTTCCTCTTATCCTTGCTTTCTATTTGGGAAGAGAGTCCAACGCACACCTCGCTGCTTGTTTGGCATAGGTGGACATGGAGGTGTTGATCATCTGTATAGTGTGACCAAAAAACTTCTTATTGTTTCTGTCTCACGTCTTGGCTAAGACAGTGCAAATTTGTTTTGCATAATAGCTTTGAATGTTGAAATCGTAACAGCATTACTAGGCTCCTGCTATAAAAAATAAGTCTCCCTTACAAACAATAAGACTCTCTAAAAACAAAGCAACAAAGTAGAAAGCTGAAAAACAGAGAAGAAAGAGAATTAAGCAAAGCAAAGCAGATTTTTCTTGTTATCAGCAAGTTTTGTGCGTAAAGCACGTACATGTGCCAGCCTAGACTTTAGAATGACTTTACCTAGAACATCGAAGAAGGACTCGGTGCACAAAAACCAAAGAAAAGCTTAGTCAATCTAACATTTCCATCAATATAGAAAAGTTAAATGGTTCTGATTTGTAATAATTTTTACTTCAAGAAAAGTGTCTCCTTTTCTAATTTACTTGCATTTTTTTTTGTGCTAAAAGTGACATCTGAGAATCTGTGTGTCCTTATATCCTCAGTTTTCCTAAAAAACTTTAAAATAACCCTTGTAATTGTGCCAGTGTACCCTTGCACCCTCCTGCCTTGAGCTCACGTGAGAAACTCAGGCTGATAACGCGTGCAGTAGAACGTCTTGTTATACAGAATTATTAAGTGCTGGTAAGACATTCACCAACAGCATTTAGTGATAAAAGCAAACAGCATCATTTTTTTTTAAACTTCGTCTACAAGATGTCCAATTGTTGGTGCTTTGTTTTGTAGGTAAAAGGCCTCATGAGTGTGGAATCTGTAAAAAAGCATTTAAACACAAACACCATTTGATCGAACACATGCGACTGCATTCTGGGGAAAAACCCTACCAATGTGACAAATGTGGAAAGAGGTTTTCACACTCGGGGTCTTACTCTCAACACATGAACCATCGCTACTCCTATTGCAAAAGAGAAGCAGAAGAGCGTGACAGCACGGAACAGGAGGAGGCAGGCCAGGAGGTCCTCAACAACGAGCATGCTGGTGCCAGGGCATCTCCATCGCAGATCGACTCGGATGAGAGAGAGAGTCTAACCAGGGAAGAAGAGGAAGACAGTGAAAAAGAGGAAGAGGAGGAGGAAGAAAAAGAGATAGAAGGACTTCAGGAAGAAAAAGAATGTAGGAAACTACAAGAAGTAGAGGATGAAGAAGAAGTAGGAGAAGAAGAAGAAGATGAAGAAGAAGAAGAAGAAGAAGGGAAAACTGAAGGTAACAAGAGTGAGGAAGCTGTAAATCAAGCAAGCAATGCAGAACCAGAAGTTATACAGAATAACGGGCAGGTGCCAGAAGAAAAAAACAAATAAAGCTTAAATGATAGTTTTTTCTATAAGGAGAAAAAAAAAAAAAAGTTGGTAATGAAGTTCGTTCTATATTATACATGCTTTTCATGGAAACACAGTAGCCTGCATACTGTGATTTCTGTTCACTACTGTGTAAAAAAATATATATGTAAAAAAAAGAAAAAAGAAAAAAAAAAAAAAAAAGAAATCCAGGTGTGCCTGAACCTCAAACTTAGTAATTTTTCACACAGTTTTCAAAGTTAGGAACAAGTTTATAACATGAAGCAGATTAGAAAAATACAGTGACTCTGGAAGCAAAGATTTAACGGGTTGTAGGAAACCTGATTTATTAGACAAGCATCTGGCATTGTTTGTTTTATCAGTATTAATTTTCATTCTTAAGTTGATTAATTTTTAAGCTGTACAATTGGGAGAGATTTATATGATTTTTTTTTTTTTTTCTTCTTTATATGGTAAAACATTTCCTAAATCCACTTCAGTATTTTCTTATGTTTTATAATGTGAGAACTTCTGCACTACAAAATTCCCTTTTGCAGAAACCTGTAATGCAGTTGCAAACCATGCTTGGCTACCTTTGTAAATCCAACCTAGAAGGTAGCGGTTTATGACATTAGATGTTGTAGTAGAGCATATTATCATTTAAAAGTGTATTGTTAGCCTTAAGGAAGCAGATGATAGAAGAACTGAAGTTTCTTACTCACGTGATTAAAACCGTAGTTGAAAAAAGATTGTCGTTGAGTTCTGATTGCAGGGACTAACAGTGTTAATACTGGTAAGGACAGCAAAGTCGTCAAAATCAGTGTTTGTAATTGTGTTTTGAGTCTGTAGCAACAATATGAAGGATATGGTATGAAGCTTTGTATCTCCTTTGGCCTTATGCAAGACCTGTGTGCTGTAAGTGCCATTTATCAGTATTACAGAGGCTCTAAGCAGCCTTTATCCAATATGTGGCCTACAATAACTAGCATTTGTTGATTTGTATCAAACTTCGAAACTAATCATGGGGAAAAAAACACTCAGCCATCAGAGAAGTAAGAACACTGGGTATGTTTCATTATTTAATTATTTGGTGGTATTTTGGGTTAATACCTGACTTGCAGAATTTCTCTACAATAATTACAAGGGAAATTTTCTAATCTGCTTTATTGCTTTATTGGTTTACTTTAATTTCAGACACATACATGACATGTTATCTGGCTCATAAGTATTTTCAAATGTTAGTTATTATGGACCCCATTTATTAACAATGTTAGCTGATTTTTACCTATCAGTATTATTTTATTTCTTTTAGTTTATAGATCTGTGCAACATTTTGTACTGTATGTCTTCAAACCTGGCAGTATTAATACCCTTCTTACTGACATATGTACCTTTTTAGTTTTAGAAAACTTTTATATTTATGTGTCTTATTTTTATATTTCTTTATTTATTACACAGTGTAGTGTATAATACTGTAGTTTGTATTAATACAATAATATATTTTAGTATGAAAATTTGGAAAGTTGATAAGATTTAAAGTAGAGATGCAATCGGTTCTCTTGCATTGAGATTTGATTTAACAGTGTTATGTTAACATTTATACTTGCCTTGGACTGTAGAACAGAAGAATTAAAATGGGAATGTATTAATTTTACAATTGCAATCAATTCATTTTACCTTTACCCAGTTTTTAATATAAAGCTCTTAAATTTTGAAATTCACTGTGTGACTAATAGCATGATGCTCTGCAGTTTTATTAAGAGATTAGTCTAACCATAAAACTCTCATTTCCTTAGTAAGCCAAAATTAGAATAATCTTATAAACAGTGTTGGGAACAATGTTTAACATTTTTGTGCCAATTTGTTCCTGTATTCATGTATGTATGTTACAAATCTGAAACTTCATTTTTAAGTTCCTTGTTACATCATGGTCATTTTCTAGTTTTTTACCAGACTCCCCATCTCACAATAAAATGCGTCAACATGTCTGACTTACTGTCATTATTCTGGTAACTGATAAAAAGGTTGAAAATCATTTCTCTGAGGTGTTAACTCAGACATGCTTCCTGCTTTCAGCATCGATACTTGGTTTCAGTTGTACCTAAGGAGCACGTAAGTGAACGAAAGGGTTGACTGTGTGCGGGCAAAAGAGTTGCTGCATTGGTCTGTTGATTGACCAACATTAGTCTTCAGAATGAACTATGTGGGTTTGCTATTTACTTTTTTCTCTTGTGTCTATCTAATACTCAGTTCAATGGCTTCTTCAATAGGACTGCTTTTAAAGGAGTAAGTCTATAACTGTTTTCTTGAGTTAGCAATAAGCTGGTGGAAAGCTCAATGTATACATTGCTGTTGAACTTCCCCAAAATACAGCACCAACATTATAGATATATGTAATTTCAGTAATGGAAGTATGAAGGCTTGAAAGTTGTGTAACCTGTGCATTTTTACAATGTTTTCCAGTTTAAGCTAAGTTTAGAGACTGTTCTTTAATCAAAGTTCTGTTCTTCAATCAAAGTTCTGTTCTTCAGAGATCCCTAAAAGGGGATTTCAGTTGTCAGTTTGGGGGTTTTTACATGAGCATCATGTAAGTTATTTTATATTCACATAACTAAGTCTTGAATAACTCTCAATCTTTTTATCTTAACATTAACACATACAAAGGATTTCTCATATTTATTAATTGCTTTACTTTGTATTTTGCTGTACACCAAATACTGCACTTCGAAGTGGAGTAAGCTCCTAACTCAGCAGTATTGGTGAGGTAAACATGAGAAAGGTATTTTGAAAAAAAAATGCCATTTATATTGCATCAATAATGTTGCCTTGTAATTATTATCATAATAGAATAAATCAGATAGATAAGGATTTCTTGCAGATAAAACTGGCTCTGCTCTGTTCTAGGTAATAAAACACACCTTTTAGAAACTGTTTTAAGAATTTTCCACATTTTTCATATTCCAGGAACATCTTACTTGTCCATAGGAACAAACCCAGTGAGACATTTGTTGAAATGGGAAAATTTTGCTGTCTTTAGTAATAGAACAAAGAATTTTAATAAATCCAAGGTTACTCACATAAGTGACAGCTGCACGTGAAAGGCCAATAACTTTGAGTTAGAACCTTAAATAAAGTAAGAGAAAGGTGTGCTTGGATAGAGAGCAAAGTCCAAGCAATTTTGATTCACAAGATGTCATCGGTTTGGGGGAGAAAATGTATAGTCATTACTTAGACTATGAAACCATTATTAATTTTTTTTTATTTTCAAAATGGATTGGTGTATTGGATTTTGCATCTGTTAAGCTCAGAAATGCCTCATAACATCATTTATTACCCATTTGAAAAAAGAGAAGAACACTGACGAGTCTCCATTTAGCAGAGTAAACTCATCTGGAAGGTTGATGTGCTTAGGAGGCACGCAGACTTTAGTCCCAGCCCCATCAGTGAGCAGACAGCTGGGCAGTGTAGAGAAGCCCAGGCAGCTGTTGAAGGAGTCCGTCCACCAAGGTACCAGAAGCATTCCAGCTGGAGCCACATGGATCTTCTCTCTAAGGTAATGGTAAAGTTTCAAGGAGAGTAAGTTTCACACATGAAAAAAAAAAGTGATAGCAGAAGTGTAAAGCCTTTGCGTTCTGTCCTTTAGAGATAAAGTTGGAAAAGAGCAGTAAAAATGGAGTGCAGTTTTAATAAAACTTCACTGTCTTGTGACCTCTTCTTTGGTCAGAAGATTAAAAGTCTATCAGTTGCCCTGTGTGCCCAGGCTGTTGTCTGTGCCTGCTCTTTCCTCACGCTCACAATGTGTGGCTCGATGAGCTAAGCAATCAGGGGATGGTCACCAATCCAGACTGATAGAAAGAAAAAGTGTCCTTTCAATGCAGGATGGGACAGAGCTCTGACCTGAACCTGATGTACTGGGTTTGGTGCTGCCACTGACCCATTTTATGACTCGAGAATATAATTAGTTGCTATGTTTCAAAATCAGTTCCAGTTGCAGAATTGTGACGGTGGTCTGTCCTCTTTTAGCAAGTAATTTGAGAATAGGAAAAATACTGCAGAGTAATTATAGGAAGAATGTCACAGATGAAGTAAATATTAAGTCTCATGCCCTGGGATGGGGAATACCCTTCCAAGATCCTGAGCAAACAGGAGCAGAAAGAGGTACTTAAGGCTACAGAGAGAATTAGAAAATACATTGAAGAGAAGTGATTGCTTTACCCTCTTTTAGTAGTGCTCAGGTGGCATCCCAGTGGTGCTTCTGGTGGCATTTTCAAATTCTCCATAGCCACACTGCTGTCTACTTGCTGGTTTTCTGGAGCAGCCTGTCCATATGTTATGTTAGTTGGTACCATAGCAATGCTCAACAAGGCTGTACGTATGAGCTCGAAAGTTGTTTAAGAAATTGTATTGTATTACAAATAATCAGATAAATTAATGGATACTAAAGAAATCAGGAAGGTTTTTTTAATCTTCAGGCAGATTGGGCAAAAACTGCTTTATCTGGCAACAAGTGTTGTGTTTACACTCTTGAGAATGCAGTTTTGGCCAGTAAACCCCCAGTCACTGTCTGTACAAGAAGCACCTCCTGATGTTTGTGCTGGCAAAGCGTGCCTGGGATGGGTGGTGGCCACAAGCCTGAGTGGCAAGTTGAAAGCAGAGCCATTTGCAGGAGAGAAAATAGGACATTACTGGAAGCACTGGTTTTGTCACAGCAAAATGCTGCACTGAGGCTTTTATCATCAAGGCGATGAAAGATCAGAGGTGTACATACTCAAACCAGCTGAGAAGTCTATACCAGATAAATACTTTCTAGCGTAAAGAAGAACATTAGAGGTGAAGGTAATGATTTGAGGATGGGAAAAGTTCATTTTGCTCATGGAGGCTGTAGGGAAGACAGAGGATGGCTTTTGAGCAGAGGAGGAGGAGAGGAAAGAGCTGAGTATGTGCTGTTCTGAGCACCTCTTGACATGGTGTTCTTTTTAATTTATTTACTACCAGTGTGTAATACTTTGCAATTCACATTCTGGTACTTAAATGCAGAAGTTTGGTGTTTATTCCATGGCAGAATAGCTTGTTTAATTGTCACTGGAATAACCTCTAAATTTCAAAATGAAAATTCAATATTAGAGTATCTTTCAAGTCTGTATTTTATAATGTTTATTGTGGTGTTTTTTTTCTTGGGCAGTTGTTCTGATGATATTTGCAGTCTGATTTTTCACAAAAAAAAATAATAAATCAATCCAAAAGGGTTATGATGATCAGCTTAACTCTTAAAAGTGGTTAGATATTTTCAACTTCTGTTTTATACTCTGCTCTTTCATGACCTCTGGTCACTAATCTGTCACAGTCTTCTTACTAGTGTGTATTATGCCTATAATACACCTTGTATGTATGTTGTCTCTAGGGGAAACAAGATGTTATATATTTCATTGCTCCACCAAAAAAAAAAATATTAGAAATCTGCTCTTGTTTTAAACTGTAATTAAAAGATAAAGTGATACTTTAATTAAAAAATGAAATGTGCTGCTGTCAGGAGGACTTTCATGGCAAAGTTTATCCTAGTAGCATGCTGAATGTGGAAGCCCTGTAGTATTAATCTACAACTAGCTGAAGTTATCCAAGGCTGTATGTCTACACTAGCACATAAAAAAAAACCAAACAACTTTCACAAATTATGAGGACAGTGGGAAGCAATCTTTAAACTAAATATATTGATAAATTCATTTTGGTCCCTCTATTAATTTTCTGGTGAGACTCAATTTCTCCAGTTCTGCTTTCATATTTTAACCTTCCTGCGTTGGGGACTGTCCTTGAGTTTTGCTCATCTTCGCGTAATAATAATGAGATTTGCATTGCGTGTTAAGTCAGGAATGAAGGGGATAAATGAGTTAAACCCTAAGAAACCTGCAATACACCTACACAAACTTCGTGTCATTCCTCAGGAGTTTCTGTTCCCCTTTTACCTGGAAAGTCTGCTCATTTTTAGCATACCCTGAGCCCAAAGACAAACCACAAGTCTGACAGCATTGTATGACTGGCCCTGTTTCCATCCCTTGCTGTTAAGGAGCCAAACACTGCATGGCTGTTGAGTATCACTGGAACACTTGGATTCTGTGAAACTCACTCAATTTTTCATGACAGGTAAGCAAAGATAAAGAGGGAGCATTTTGCTCCTTTCAGTGTGCAAGAACAAAATCTGTTGAACCGAATTTTTCAAAGCTGAACTGATTTGTTCAAGAAATAACTGCACTGGAAAATTCTGAAAATAACAAGGGCTTCCAACAGGTTTGTAAAGTCGTGTCACTATATACCAAAATGGTACTTGGAATATTTTTCACCTCCCTCAATCAAGCCAACCCAGTAATGAGAAAATGCTTACAAGGACAGCAGTCCTCAATTTGTTTTGCTCACACTGAATAGAATGCTGCTACTGGTCTCCTCCAAACCAGGAGCCGAAAAACGTGTCTCACTTGTACATACTTCAATTTGAGTCCCTGTGAGCAGTAAGTGTTGGAGCGGGGAAGGAAGGTTTGACCTTTCTGACAGTTCGAGCTGGTTGTGCTGCCAGCAGCCCCTTTCCACAAGCTGCTGCTGCTGCCAGCCAGGGAGTGTTTGAAGTGGTCATGGTTACAACCTGACCAGGTCAAATGATCTCAGCTGTGGTTGCAGAGATAACAGGGGGCTTCAATCAAGACAAGCTGACTGAAGTTGACCTCCAGTTGGCTTTTTTTCTCCATTTAGACAACTCCAAAGAATTCTTCTGGCAGGAGCCAGCAACCATTCTTGGAGGAGCTTCCAGCCTGCATCATCTGATGCAGAACAGCCACCCCTCAGTCTATAAATTCTTCAGAGTAGCCCCTCATGTTCCCCAAAACATAGTGTTGTCTTTAGAATCTTTTTTAAATCTTTTTCATCAGGGTTCTTAGTATTGGCATTCTGATCTCCAAGACAATCTGTCGTGTCAAGAGCTCTTAAAATGACCTGCAGCTTAGTGAGAGGCACTCTGTCAACCAAGGAATTCTAGCATTTTCACTGTGATGACTGGTGTCACAATTTCTGTATATTTTCCAGTCCTGATTACCAGTCCAGTTTCCCTGGCTTAGGAAAAAAAAAACCAAAAACAAACCAACAACAATAACAACAACAACAAAACCAACCACAAAAAAAAAATAAGGGGAAAAAAAAAACACCAAAAAACCCCACCAACCACAAAACAAACAAAAAAAAAAACCCAAACCACAACAAAATAATAAAAAAATGAAATCATGAATGATAATATAACTTGCACAAAGCTATTCACGCAGAGTTGGTAACATAAATGAGGGGTGTTTACCATGACCAAGCTGTCTGCCTTTAGCATGCAGTTTTCTCTGAAGGAATATGGCAAATGGAGCATTTCTGTAATTTTCAGCTCACCCTTCAGCAGCTACACCACTTGACAAGCTTATCCTCTTACATTGCAGTGAAGAGCCCAGTTCTTCAGCTCAAGCAGCAAAGACTCTGGCTCTGTGTGCAATGAGAGCACCTTATTTAGGCCAGCAGATTACCTAAAAAGGGCTGGTGAGACATTTTCTATATGGTTTGTTGCCACTAGCAATTTACTTCCAGAACTGTTTCCAGAAATCTTTGTGCCCCATTGCTCCCTGCATGGACAGCTACAAGTACAGAGGCGAGTGTGCTGTCAGCCTGGGGGTAGTGCAGGTTCCATCGGTGACTCTCGTGGAGGCAAAAGTATAAAAGCTTTGCTGATTCCTTACAGCTTCTGCAGCCCCAATACATCATCTTGTTTCTTGTAGGGTTTGGGGCTTTTTTTTTGTGAAGGCCACCTGTCAGGAGCACTTTGTCTGGGTCCTGATGGCTCCCCAATGGGAGCTCCAGCTGTAACCCCTGGGGGAGAGGGGTGGAGGGGAAAAAACACCTCAGTGCAGCAAATTCTTTCATGTATGAATAATCCTCCTTCACAGAAATTGCTCAACTCACAGTTATTTATATAAGTAAAATCATTGTAGAATCTTTTTCTCCTTTGCAGTTAAATTATTTTTTTTAATGTTAAAGAAAACAAAAACTTAATTCCTGCTTTACTGTCGTTTATTATTTAATCTAATTCCTAATCATGGCTCTGCCATCTCTGTTTAAGAAGGTCAGAACTGCATTGCTTACTCTCTGATGATGGAAGCGTATGTGGTTCAGTGAAATCTTCTGAATCTGTTCAGCTCACTGTAGCTAAAACTAATTGAAAATACTTGAAGAACCTGATGCCAAAAATTGCAAATATATCATGACCAGAATCTTAATGCCTTTGATTTTGCCCTTCTGAAATGTTCTCCACTTGAATTTAAAGCTGGTTTGCCAAGGAGTGACAACTTACACAGAGTTTATTTGGCCAAGACACATACCCCAGTATCAATGGTGGGAAATAATTTAGGAAAGAGTCTCTCACTGCAGCCTGCAGCAGTAACAGCTCACAATTAAATCCAAGCTACTGGGTTTCTCTGCCCTTTGTACTGCCTCAACATTTGTTACCCTGAAATGCAGTGTAACCAGTGTCGTGTAAACAAACTTCTTTTTTCTTTGAGTATGTGGCTGCATAGACCTCCAGGTATTGCTAAAAAAAATTCATTTTAGTTTATGGTGCAAGCAGGTCCTTTTGGTTTTGAGCTAAGAACCACCTCCTCTGCTGGTTGACTTAAAATAGTGCTTCCCCACTCCCCCACTCCTGTGTCTGTGCTTTGTATGCTGATGCTTTTGATAAAAATAACAAGCAGGGGCTGGATTAGAGGTATGCTACTCTTCTGGGTTTGCTGTATCTATTCTGTGTGTTCTGACAGGTACCAGAATGAAGCCAAAAGCCAAAAGCAGTGATGATTGTACTGGTGGCCAAACCCAAGTAAATGACAAAGGCAAGCGAGACCCCAGCGAGAGTGGGCTGCTGGCAGCACAGCACGTTCTCTACAAAGGCACAGGGCTGCTTTAGTCCAGGCTGCTGAGTTATTGTCAGAGCCAGCAAATGTCCTTTGCCCTATTGCGTCAACATCTCTTTTTCACTTTCAAAGCTGTTAAAAGAGCAGAGGCCGCAATTAGCTCTATTAGTCACTTAGCATATTCAAAATTAGAGTGGGCTGGTTTTTCCCTCGCTTACAAATGAGCCCCTGGCAGCAGGATGTCATCACGCTGAGACTACAGGCTAGACATAATAGAGGACTTGAGGGCCTGACCACGGAAGAAAGTCCAGGGATCTCTGGTGGGAAGTTACACAGTGCGAATGGAAAATGAGGTGCACCAAAATGTGATGCAAGTCAGCTGGCGTTGCCTTGGCTCAAGGATGTGCTTGGGTCCTTCTGTCCAGACACGCTCAAAACCATGGATTTCTCCCTGAGAATCTGTATGTTTCCAGGAGTTACACTGGTCAGGGCTCACTGTGCTCCTTCAAACCCCACTCCCGCCCACGTCCAAAAGATAAAATTACTCATGACAGACGGAGGAACTCAACATCCTATTTATCTCACCTGTCATAGCTTCCTCAGTGACTGAGACCTGTAACCCAGGGGATACAGGCCAGTTCAGGGCAGGGCTGGGCCACTTCCCTTGTACTGAGGAAGTTTTCCTCTTCAGATAGTATTTCAGGATGAAGAGATGGGAAAAGGAGACAAGAACCATATCAACAATCTCAGGCACCAGAAGGAACTTGTCTTTGATCCCACAGGAAGACCAGTGCCTTGGTGAAGAAGAAGCCTCTGTGTCCCATGGCCCAGGCCATGCATGCTCAGTCACCATGGTGGAGCAAGCACCAGCCTGAGCCCAGCAGAGTGCTCCTGGTGAGTTCTCTCACAAGTTGCTGTGTAAGGGACATGTACCTCCTCCACCCAAGCTTTAGAAGAAAACACTGGCTGTATCTGTGTTTAACAAGGAGCAGAAATCATCAGTATGCAGGAGAAGAGCAGGTCAGGCTCCTCAGGAGATTTTGGGATCTTCTGAATAGTAGGTGTCCTTCACTTCATAGGAAAGACACGCTGATCTGCTGGCACTGGGGTGGCCCTGGAAGCCTGGGCAGCAGGGACCTCTCGGTGCTTGCTGGAGGGGCCAAGGGCTATTGCAGGCACTTCCATTAGATCTAGTTTTTGCCATCTACATCACGTCAGCAAACACATAAACCAGCTCTTTCTACCAGCTGTGACAGTGGAAAAGAAATGCGACAAAGTCTGTTGCCTTGCTGGTTTTCACACAGTGTCCATACGAAATTTCTTCAGCAAAGAAGATGGCCCAGTGACGTTTTCAGACCTGACCCCACGTAAGTGTTTTTATAACTGTATCTGGCACTGGTGAAGGCATCACCTCGAATCCTGTGTGCAGTTCTGGGCCCCGCACTTCAAGAAGGACATTGAGGTGCTGGAGCGCGTCCAGAGGAGAGCAACGAGATTGGTGAAGGGACTGGAGGGAAAATCTTATGAGGAGAGGCTGAGGGAGCTGGGACTGTTCAGCCTGAAGAAGAGGACACTCAGGGGAGACCTCATCACTCTCTACACCTACCTGAAAGGTAGTTGTAGGCAGGTGGGGGCTGGACTCTTCTCCC
>WTSP01018596.1:0-72411 GCA_025331215.1 Actenoides lindsayi
CGGAGGCGGAGGCGGCGGAGCCCTCGCCCCACCCCGCCCGTCCCCGGCCACCCCCTGCCCGAGCCGAGCGGGCAGCGTGCCGGCCCCGTCTACCTGGCTGGGCTGCTCCGCTTGCTCCGAGGAGGAGGCCATCTTTCCAGGCCCGGCTAATCCATCCCCGCCTAACCGATGGAACGCCCCCGCCCCGCTTGGCCCCACCGGCTCGCGCTGCAGGCAGTACGAGTCGAACCCCGATGCGCCCGACGAGGAACCACTGCTGCCCTGAGTTTCCGGCCTCTGCGGCCTCCCGCCGGGGCTGGAGCCAGAGGGTGGGGCCGGCTCGGGGGCAGGGCTGCGGAGAGCAAGCCACGGGGCTGCGAGGCTGCGCGGGTCGCAGCGTCCTGCCTTGCTCGGCGGAGCCGTTTTCCTTGCCTGGAACAGCCAGAGGGGCCGTTGGTCTGGGCGGCTCGGCGGCGCGGCTGTCGGGTGTCAGCGGAGCATCCGCCACTGCCGCGTTACCTCCGCGGCTCCCGGGAGCCTGCCGAGCGGCACGAGTGACAGGGGCAGTTCTGTACGAGCACAGCAGGAGCTGCCCTGAGGAGAACCCTTGGCTTCGGCAGCCCCAGGGCTTCCCTCCTCGGTGGAGCTACTCGGCTGCGGGGTGGATTTATTGCGTCCCGTATTTCTTCTGTTTATGATTTCACAACCGTCACGCTTTCTCCAAGGCAGCGTGCTATTTGGACGAGCCTGGGCGCACTCGCTCTGTTATTTTAACGAGTAATTAAATTGCCGCTAAGTAAGTTTTTCGTGGACTTTATACAGTTTTTCTTGAGCGTCCCCGTTCCGCCGTTCGCGTCAGCTGAGGGAGAGCGTCCTCAGCGAGAGAAGCCGACAAGCAACGGCCGCAGCGCCGAGACGCTCACCGAGGAGCGAAGCGACCCCCGGCCGAGTCTCCTTTCCGCCCTTAAACTCTTCTCCTCACCCTTAACCCGCGGGCTCTGCGGGGCGGAACCGGCCGAGCTCCGCCTCCCAGCGCGGCCCGTCCCGGCCAGCCCCGCGCCCCGCCCTCCGAGGCCGGGCGGCGGCGATGGCGGCCCCGCGGAAGCTGTGCCTGGTGCGGCGGGGGGACGGGCGGGAGCAGCACGGCCTGGCCGCCTCCTGCCTGCGGGAGCTGCGCGACAAGGGTGAGGGGCGGCCGGCCGGGGAGCCGCGGGCTCGGGGCGGGGCAGAGAGCGGAGCGGGTCCCGCCGGGTTATCGCCTGTCCCCGCTGGGCTCCCGGGAGTCGCCGGTTCGAGGCCTGGCTCTCCGGCGTGCTCGCCCGCGGGGCTGTGCCGGGGAACGGACTCAAGGGGAGCAGGTCTCCGGGTGACGCTTCCTCACGGGGGAAGAGAAGGGAGGTGCGGATAAGCATCTGGAAGCGGCCGCACTGAAACGCGTCTTCGACGCGCGTGTCGAGGTTTGCAAGAGTATCGATTTCTGGAGCCTGTGCTGAAAAACAGCTGATGTGCAGAGCTGTGTGGAGACACTGGTCTCCAGACTAAGTTCCTAAGAGTTGCTTGTCTCTTGTGATGGGTGCAATAAAAGGGCAGCACTTTGATTATTTCATTTGGTACCTGTTCTGTTCTGCAGCCAGTAGCATTCTGGCTGTTGGCAAGGCCGGGGAGCCCATCACCTTAGTACTGGCAGAAGATGGCACCATTGTGGACGATGAAGATTACTTCTTGTGTTTGCCACCTAATACCAAGTTTGTGGCCCTAGCCAAGAATGAGAAATGGTCCGGCAAAAGCTCAGGTAACTCTGTGGACGAGGGTGGGCTGTCTGGGATACAGCTGGTGAAATGAAGCTGTTTCAAGCGGATCACGCTTGTGTCAGACAGTGGAACAGCCTGGCTCACAGGGTCTGCAGATGAAGTGGACAGTGCTGCAGAGAAGTGGAAGCAGCTGGCCAGGCAACTGAAGGATGACCTGTCTAACATCATCTTGATGTCTGAAGAAGACCTCCAGGTACAGTGGGGAAACCTGTAATTCCTGTCCTTGGTTCTGCCCAGCATCCATTTATCTCAGTAGATGGCAGAGAACAGAATAAGTAAATGCAATCTCAAGCTTAATTCAGCTGTTTGGCTGTGGTGCTAGAGTCAGATTTCTCCTTGAGGGGAAACACAAGTGTCTGAGGAGGATGCTTTTACTCTGTGAGGGAGAATCAGTGATTGTCTTTTCCAGTTCTGGCAGCGGGAGGGCAAAAAGTCAAGATTTGGCCAAATGGCAAGAGAGGTGGGCTTCTGTTTTCTCTTAAAAATGCATGTGATTCCACAGCTTCCTGGATGCCTTTTGGCCTCTGGTAAAGAGTGCTGGCTGCTGGAGTGCCACTGCAGCCTCCCAGAACTAGGCTGACTTGTTATGACAAGAAGCCTTGTGAAACACGCTGGGTTTCATGGAGATGGAGGCTCTGCCACGCAGGAGGCTGCTGTTTGCACTGTCATCAGTGTAATGGAAGGAGTTCCTCAGGCAGTCCACGTTAACAGCAGAGCTCTTCTTGTTTCAAGGTGCTTATTGATGTACCACGTTCAGACCTGGCAGAAGAACTTGCCCAAAGTCAAACCAAAATCCAAGTATTGCAGGACACCCTGCAGCAGGTGCTGGACAGACGGGAAGAAGAACGCCAGTCAAGACAGCTCCTGGAACTCTACCTAGAGGCCTTGAAAAGTGAAGACAATGTCTTAAGCAAAGTAGCAGGTAGGGGGCATGAGGATGCTAGAGAAAGAGCTTTTCAGAGATGCCTGAAACAACTGAGTGAAATAAGGCAGAGTGAAGGAGTGGAGTGCCTTGCCTAGCAGCTGTTGATGTGTGTTGATGTAATAGATGGTGATGGTATAGGGTAAGAATTCTCTGACTGGGTGAGACCAAGAGTCCTCTCACTGCTGCCTCACATTTCTCACAATGCCTGGAAGTAGAATACTGGGAGAAAAGCTTAAATCCTGTAGTCATCCATAACATTATGGATGCACCTAGACACAATGCAGATTTTATTAATCTCAGAACCATCGAAGCAGTCGGGGCCACTTTTCCTGTCCTGTGTTTCTCACAGGCTGTAATGATTTTGCTATTTTTCAGTATCTGAGACTGTACCAGGGAAGGAGATGGATGAGGTTGACACAGGTACCAGCAGCACAGGCACTTCAGGCAAAACGGCGCTCAGTGACCAGATCCTTGCTGCTCTGAAAGAGAAACCTGCTCCAGAGCTCTGCTTGGACAGTCAAGATCTAGAGGTGGGTGAGAATGACCTAACTGTGTTCTGGCAAATCTCACGTTGTCAGTACTGAATAGGTCTCTCGTTACTGCTGTTCTTAATGTGGGGAGAGGGGTTAGTGGTGGAGGAGGATCAGTAGAAGACTGTTGGCAATCTATCTTGCTATAGCTGGTCTTGAAAGAAGATACACAAGCCCTGTCCTCAGCTCTACGATGCGACAAGCAGAAAGCTGAAGCTCTGCAGCAAGCCTGTGATCAGGAGCTCTCCAAGCGTCTACAGCAAGTGCAGACTTTGCATTCCTTAAGGAGCACCTCGAAGGGGAAGAAAACACTACCCTGGGGAGACTGGCCTAGTTCAAAACGCAAAAAATAAGTGCTGCTCACAATAGGTTTATGTTGGGGTTTGGTTTTTTTTTTGCATTAGAATCAATACAAGCAAGACATCATGGGAGCCACAGTTTGCTGGTCGTACTGTGGTCTGGCTATGGACAACTACAATCTGAACATTGTCCTGAGGCTTAAACTCTTGTGATGATTCAAATCATGTGTAACCAAAGGGATTTTGACTTTTTGCAGAACACCAGAACAATGGTATTGCTAAACACAGCATGTAAGGGTTCAGCTTTGAATTCCTGGGTGGGAGCCAGAAGCTTCCATCTGACAATACTGGATCCAGCTTCTGAAGCCCCAGGCAGTTTGCTTACTTTGTCCTCCCACCATTTCCAACGTGAAGGATGGAAGGCCTCTGGAAGACACTTTGAGGCACAGTTAATGAACAGAGCAGAGGGGTTTGCCAGCTGCTGTCTGGCTTTAAGCTCCAGCCTGGGATCTAGGAACTTGAATTCTTCTGCTAATGTCTAAGTCATGTAACTTCTGGGCTTTTTCCATAAGGAAGTCCTTGGGTGCAGTGAAAGCACTAACTTGTAGAACACAGCAGAGGTGGAAATACTCACTTTGTAAGGCTGTGGAGCAGAAGACTTAGATTTGGCCTGTCTGTATTCATCTCCTCAGTGCTGTAGTATCATGATACTTCTGTATTAACTGGCTTATCTTTAAACTTGATAAAGGCTTTTTTTTCTAATATCATTAAAACCTTTTTACTGTACTGTTGAACTAGTTTTGATATTCCCACCAGATGTTACGATTAAAGACCGTGCTGACAAGTACAGTGTTAAGGATAGAGGAAGATAAAATTAAATACAGAAGTATTCTGTATTTAACTTGTCCAAAGTACTGAGGTAGAATGAGTGTTTGTACTGGTGACCCTGCACCAGAACTCTCACCTGGCACAACCTGTTCTTCTCTTGTGACAACAGAAGACATAACACGAAAAAAATCTGACAAATGAGCTGAAATTTCTCAGAAAGTTTCAAGTTACAAATGCCTCTGATTCAACATAACCCTTTTGCTCTGTTTTGCTAGGGCAAGAAATTGGTTTTTAAAGTGTAATCTTCTGGCTTGTAATGTTATAGGCCACAGTAAGTGAAAAGGCTTCCTGCTGCTTTAAGTAGCTACTTATTATGAGCTTTTCATGTTCACATCTTTCTGAAACAGCATATGTGGCTGTGCATTAAAGGAGTTTTTGAAGCACACTATCACACTCAAAGCCAATTACACTGAGCAAGCTGCTCCTGTGACCTTAAGTCTCAGCTTGTCATTACCACTCTTTCCATTATAAACCAGTTTTTCTCTCGCTCCAAGCTGCAATGCTTTAGCTTTTTTCAAAAAATATTGATCAAAAATATTCTTTCATCTGGTACCTTCTTTATCTTGAGGTATTATTTAAGGTATAAGTCTTACTAAAATCAGAACCTGATTATTTTAAACTCGGTTTTGGGGAATTGCCCTAAGCTGTACCCTACAGGAAGGAACAACTGACTTCAACTAAGAGCTTGTCTCATGAAAGAAGGGCTAAGCAAGAAAGTGTTCAAGTCTTCCCTCTCTTGCTGCATATTTTAGACTGTCCTTGGCAGACATATTATTGCTTGATTAAATTTCCCACGCAGGAGCTCAAGCAGCCTTCTCATTTCACTTGGCTCTATCTAAATCCTGCTGTCTGTAGATCTGCTTCTTTCGAACCCGCAGCGTTTGGAAAGCCAGCAGAGGGCAATGGCGATACGCTCCTCACCGCCCCATCCCCAGAGCCCTGTTACTACAGTGAAACCAAACACACCAGGTTTGGAGGGACCTCAAGGATCATTTAGTCCAACCTGACAGTGAAGATCGTACACCAGCAGTGTCTCAGGTGAAAAAGGACACGAACCATGCTTTAACTGTCAAGGCAACAAGGGAGAGATAGGGCCATTCAAATTAAAATATTCAAAACACCTTCCAGTCAAAAATGGAAGCAAGAAGGAAGTCAAACAATTACTGGAGAAACTAAGTAGCAGCACAGAGGGAGTTGCATGTACTGAGGTATTATGATCAGTGAGACTGTTCTGCTTTAAACTATTTATTTAAAGGATTTTCTTTTTACTAACAGTAAGATACCTTTTTGTGAGCAATTAAGGCGCTCTGGGTGTAACCTGTACTGAATTCTGTCAGACCTTGCATTTATACAAGAAAAAAAATCCAACTAATTATGTTCACCTCGAAACCTATAGATCATTACTGTTGCTAACCTGCAAGAGGATCTCCCATAGGCTAACTTTTGTTCCTCTGGGATAATAAGAGAAAATGATCGGACACTACTTGAAAAGTAAATTATGCCATGTTGGAATCCTCACTTTCAGTTATAGCTGCTTCTTGTTCCTCTGAAGTTTTCCTACCCTTAGCTGCACTGGACTTCTTTTTCTTCTTTTGCTCCATGCCACTTGATGTGATCTCTTCACTCTTCTGGGTGATGTACTTTAGCTGAGAACAATAAACTATAATCAGTCATCTATTGAGGAACTTGAATTAGTCAGGAGAAATTAGAGAGAAACGTTTCAGGGAAATTAGCAGGGCAAATTCCTATTATAAAAAGATGACAGACTCTGAAAAGGCTGACAAGCATCAACTAGTTTTAATTCTTGCACAAAGCCCTCAGTGTAAACTGGATATTCTTGGATACTACAGCACCCTGGCAAGACTAGGATTTATAAATGTATGTTACATCCACCTCTAGAACCAAGACAGCGGCGTTAGCAGTTACTCAGAATTGTAGTTTGCTGAGATAAAACCTGAGCACAGAAACATTGTAAGGATCCTCTGCACTTACTTCATATAAACAGCGCATGATAGTTAGGAACACAAAAATCATCTTGAGCATATATTGGGCCTTCTCAGGCAAGTTCATGTTGCATATTTCAAATCACAAATGGAAGGAAAAAAATCCCCTCACATAAAATTAAAAATAGTACTGGAATATTCTTCTTCATGGAAGTGTCTACAGGTTATGTTATAAAACAAAGGAACAGAGCATCAAGAAAAACCCAAAGTAATCTACTTCCAAGACTGACAGTGCTGTTATGTATCTGTTTATTGCACTTCTGTACTTGGAACCTCAGCAGCCCTGTTGCAACCAGAATGCTGCTGCTTGAATTGCAATCAGATCTGTGTTCCCACAGTGTGGCACAGTGTCATGATGCAAAACAAGATAAAAATTTTACAAAAATCACCGGACTGTGCCCATCCATCATCAATAAGCCAGTGAAATTGCTTAAGCAACAGTGGCTTCATCATGTATAACCTTCATTCAAGTGCTCTTAGGAATTATCCAATTGGTTTAAGAATGTTGTAAGACAGAAAATACAGTGAATCTTACCAAAGAACTGCTCCTTCTAGCCAAAAGCTTCACATCTTCTGTAGTGATTGTGCTTCGTTTTGCATGCCTGCATAAAATTAAAAATACCCCTTAATGTGTTTGCCAGCATTGGTTGCAAGATGCCGTGCAGCAGCTAATTCAGAACACTAACTAAAGGGGCTTAACAGAGACCCAGTAAACCAAACAACACCTGTTTTTCCCATCTGTAATATACAAAACCCTCATTTACACTTTTGTATGTGTACATCTAAATTCCCACATTTCCTGTGGAAAAACAGTAGAATTGAGCAACCAGAACTTCAAGCATCGTTGTTCCATTCACTCCTACTTTGCTAGGAGGTCACTATGTTTTGACTCCCTAAAAGATTTCCTTAGCACCTTGGATCAAGCAGATGAAACACAGGCCTGTTAGTAAGCATCTGTCGCTCCCAAACCATCCCGTACCGCTATGTAGCTATACATTAGACCATTATATGCAGTCATTAATCTAAACAATCACTTGTACCACATGAATGAACTTCCAAGAGCTGGAAGAACCTAGAGGGGAATCTATATCCTAACTTCAGTATCTACTTCCTAACTTAAGAGCTGCTATTTAATCGGCCAATAGAACCCTTTAAATCTTGAGTTATAAAACATCTTTTAAAGATTATCTAGTTCTTGGAGCTTAACACACAAAAAAAAAAGGAAGTGTGTGTAGCAATCGAGTATTCCAGTACCTACCTTGCAAACATTTCGAGGTCTCTTGCAAAGGTCTCTGGAGAAAACACAAAGATGCCACATATTTTACAATGCTAGCTCTGAGCAGGAGGAGATACATAATACAGTTCTGACCGTTACAAAGGTGTGACTGCAAACCACCCAAGTTAGTTATGAGAAGCAACCATAACCTGTTGTTGCGTGCCACTCTTGCATAGGCAGGTGGCCCACACAGTATTTCCATATACATAGAAATGCCTCTATTTGTTGCCCTGTAACACGAGAACCAACACACCAGTGATACCAATTTCCCCTGCTGGTTTGGGTTGGGTTTTTTTAAATGCATCGTTTCTCCAGCCATTCCTCTTGAACAAACAGATAATAGGCAAGCTTCTGTACCGCACTGCCTGAAGGTGATCTCCGAGATAGCTGCAATGCTCTGTTTGCTGAACTGCACGGCTTTTTCTTCTGCCACTTCCTGGCACAGGCAGCCAACCGTGTAGTGAACCGCAGCCTTCAGCCTCTGAAAGGATCCAAGGCAGCGACAGGTCAGTTCTCCGCGCACTGATAGAAATCGGTCGGAAAACATCACGACTACTTAAAAAGACGTAACAAAAGCGACCGTTCACGGAGCCCTACGCGCCCCGCAACACCGCGGTCATCGCTCAGTGCCCCGCACACCCTCAGGGCCCGGCTCCATCTTGCCCCGGCCGGGCCCTCCCCCGGCCGCAGTTGCGGGCCAGTCCCGGCTAGGCGGGAGCGCGGCCGCGGGCCCGGGAAGGAGGCGGGGACGGCAGCCCCGCCGTACCTGGGTGAGCAGGAGCCGCTCCTCGCCGCCCGCCGCCTCCATGGCCCGTTCGTCCGCGGCCCGGCCGCGTTTCCCGCCCGGCGCGGCGGGGCGGGGCTGCGCCGCCGCCATGTCGGGAGCCCCCGCCCCGCGCAGGCCGTGCCCGCGGCAGAGCGGGACTCCGCGTAGATGTTTTCCTCAGCACTCATAAGCAGTGAACCAGCTCGGCGGGAGTATCCCGTTCCCCGAAACGCGAGGCCCGAGCAGACAGAAACCTGCCAGGGCTCTGCCCACCGTCCCCCCCGCGGTTTCTAACTCAGCTCTCTTCCTAAACCACAAGCACTGGAGCAAACTGGCTACCAACATGTCGTGACCCTCCGGTTATCATTATTGCCTGCAATTCGTCACACGTTTGTTCTATAGGATTCCTAAATCTTACAACATAATCTGCTGAAATGTGGCTTTAAATTGAAAGTAATCTTCTGCTCATTATACAGACGTTTAGCTGTCTTAGCAGAGATAAACTGAGCAAAAAATTAATACAAAAAAAATCAGCGCGCAGCACAAAATTAAACACTCGAAAGGTTCTGAGGAGAAAATAAAAAAAATTTAAAAAAAATAAACAAAAAAATGGTAAGAGGCACCCAAGTGAATTTTCAGCAGTCCTGAAGATGCCTGGCAGTGGGATCTCAGGAAGCGCAGGGCCAACTTTGCACGGTACTGCAGGTATTTTTAATTGCCCCATGGGAAGGGGAGGCAAAGAAGCAGGGAGATCTGGGGAGAAGAGTGAGAAGAGTGCAAGCACAGGGGCTAAACCAACAGCTTATGCCAGGGCTTTAAACTGGGAACAACAGCCTGAGGGAGAAAGCTGGGTGATGGGAGTGTCAGTCTTGACACTCTTGACCTGCATTCAAATTTCTCCATGATCCTTAACCCTTTCCTAGGAAACAAGCAGAGCTTATGGTGTAGGGGAACACTCAGAAATAAATCTTTAAGAACCAAGCTACTGCCTGTTCTGAATAAACAATGGCAACCAAAAAATAAGGCCTTTACCTCCCTGGCATCGTGGGTAGCGTTACTGTGCTGTCTGCCAGTCTCCACTATAGCAATTATTGAAATGCATCCGTCTCTATCTTGATCCCTATGAGTTTATGCACTATAATACAATAAAAATAATGTCATTATCAAATTCTATTCTATTAAATACTGCACAAAGATATCTTAGCCAGCTTTGGCCAGCAGCAGTGGAAAGAAAACACCTCAATACATTTATAAGGAAATTTATTTAGCTTTTTTATATGATTTTATATATATATATACTGAGATATATATAGGAAATATACCCACGAGTTATTACAAAAGTGTCCAAACACGAGTTCTAGCACAGTACAGTAAAAAGTGGCATTCTAGGAGGAATAGCTGAGATCTACAGTATCTTGGCTTCAAGAGGAAATGATTCCATTAGACATTGTAGGCAGAAGAGGAGACATTTCCTCCATGGCCTGTCCAGTTAGTATGGATAAATACACCCGGCTTCGATAGCAATTCGTATGTGTGTGCACCAAAGTAATCGCGCTGAGCCTAGAACAGGAACACAGAGAAGAGACACATGAGCATCACAGTCATATGAGTACTACAAGCGGTGCCTACTGAAACTTGACTGTTGGAACCCTAGAAATAAGATCTGACTCCAATATTGTAACATTTAGAAGTATTTTCTCCTTATCAGCAAAATCCCTGCAATGAAACATTTACTGCTATCTAGTAATTAAAAGTTCTGTAGAAAGACAAATGCAGGATGTCTGCTATGTACTCATCTAAAACACAAGCACATTCATCCAAAAGATCAAAGATGATTAATTCTTTAGAAAGCATTTTGATTCAAAAATGTCACAGATGGAATACTCACACACGCTGGGCACTGTCCTCCCAACAGCTCTGGTGTCCTTTATCTAGACACCTCGTAGTATTTAGTTGACATTTCAGGTCAGGTTTAACAGAATATACATTAGACAACCTATGCCTTTATCTTTACAATGTTGCCATCACAGCCTTTAGACCAGTATTTAAATAACAACACGATGATGTTTCAGCAGCCAGAAGATCTGCTACACTATTTCAGACACCCACCTGAATCAGGTTAGCTGGCAGTATTTCGTGCCTGTATCCATCGTAAAAAGAAAGTGCTGTAGTGAAGCAGGGCATAGGGATACCAATCTGTACTCCAGTGCTGATCACACGTCGCCAGGAGTCCTGGGGCAGAAGAAAAGGCAAGGGAACAAAAAAGAAGAAAGAAAGAAAGAAACTAATGAGTGCTTGCAGGCATATGAACTATTCCAGTGCAACAAGCACGTACTGTTTGGAGTTATTTGAAATCCAGTGACCAAGTCTGAGCAAAGGTAGCAGTAGATTCCTGATTTTATATAAACAAGGTTGATCCCAAACAAAGGCAAGTAAGACAGAGTTAACAAACAGGACAAGAAGAGTGCAGACATACACTTCTCATGCAGTCAAACCACAGCCTCAACCAGGGATGCTGTTCTTTCATGTAGACATCATCAGTGCATCCCAAAAGCATGGACAGTGGGGAACATACTGAGCAAACACTGAGGCACTTTCAGGACCTCTAGCCAAGCATTGTACAAAGCCTGCCCAAGGGCACAAGAGGTCAGCAGAATACTTCAAATAGACACGTGGATAATCCTCATTTTGACCATACATCTGATTTAGTAACCTGTGTGGAATATTCAGCTTCAGTTACAATAATTATTAATGACAACACATGACTACTCTGTTGGCCGGATAATCTGGTTTTAGTTCTGCTTGTCTATTCCATCCAAATCAGGACACTGTTTGGACAGACCCAGGTCAAAATGAAGTCTGGAACACTGTTATTTTGGTGCTACTGCAAACAGTGGTACTAGAACAGAGCTTTACACTCAGTACAGCCGATATCCAAGTGCCCAGGAGGCACAGGATACAGGGCAGCAATGAGAATGTTCAAGCTAGACAGTTTTTTCCTGACATGGTGGTGGTTCTGAATTGCTACATTTCTGCCTAAAGCTCTTCCTGTAAGGGTAACCTTCAATTAGAAACCTTAACTTTCTAGTAGGAAATCTTAATATACTCGTGAAGGTAACTCTTGAGAAAGAAGCTAAAGTAGTCCAGACTCTAAACCACTGGTTTAGTGCTCTTCCTTCCTTGGAAACTCACCTGACAGTTTTCAACAGCTGTCTTAAAGAAATCATCCAACAGCAAATTCTGGAGCTCAGGGTTTCGATCAAAAGCATCTTTGATTTTTCCCAGGAACACACTAGGCAGAAAACATGCAAACCAGCAATAAAATTTCACAGCTTCTAAACAAGGCCCAGAATCCAAAACTTACAGTGCCAAAATTCGAGTCGTCCAGACTCAGATTCCAAACACTGAGAAAGATGCAAACAAAACAAAGACCAAAAAGAAGTCTGCAATATCTAAACCACCAGAAAATTGGCTTCATCTGGTAACACTTAGTGCCATTGACAGAAACAGCTTCTTGGTATCTTATCAACACATTAACTCCATGATTTTTCCACATCTCTAGGCTTGTCAGCCTAGCATGGCACAAACCAAACTGCCTCCTCTCCTCCCCATAGCAAATACATTACCCCCTTATCTTAATTACCTTCTGATGATGCAGCCTCCCCTCCACATCAGTGCAATGCCACCATAATTCAGTGTCCAGCCAAATTCTTTGGCTGCTTGTCTCAGCAGCATGAAGCCTTGTGCATATGAGATAATCTTCGAAGCATAAAGGGCCTAAAAGACCAAATTCACATTCTAAGTGAAGTCTCACAAAGTTGAATGAGAACCTTCACAGTCTGCATGCTCTGTTTAGTCCACACCTCACCAGGGATGAGTAGAGTAGCCACATTCCAGCCGAGAACCAAAATATCCTTTTCTGATTGTTGGAAAGTTTGGTCTCAACAGAGAGAGATCACGAACTGTTATTCCCATGACAAAGACAAGAGCATCGAGGGGTATGACAGGAAGCTCCTGTGCATGAATTACAACCTCTGCACCACAGCCAGTTGTCACTGCCCGCTGTGGCTTAGCCTTAAATTCCTTCAGGACCATTTTTTAGTCAGGAAAGGAACTGGTCACATCAGGTTTGTGGACACCACTAGACAATGCACAAGGGGATGGCTGAAAGCAGGAACCAATTGTCATAAAATGTCAACAGCGAAGCTCCTCAGCAGGGTTTACAGCCTCCCCAACCTGCTTTGCTCTGCAGCTGTAACACAGCACCCTGGCAAGCACCCTGACTCACCTTACGTATGTCCTCCAGGAAGGCCTTCTTGTTCCCGCTGAATTGCGTCATTTTAGGCCCACCCAGCAGCTTGCTGGCCTCTACTCTCTCATCCTTGAGGGAAGACAGGCACCGTGCAAACACAGCTTCACCTTTAAGTATGGTATGAGAGGGCAGATAATTAGGGAAGTTCAGCAACACCGTTAAGGTCTGAGATCCTTGTCCTCAAGCACTCAGTGAGAGTGCCACTGACTGGTGAGCCTCATCCACAGCGAAACCGTGCCACGGGGAGAGAGGTGTACACATGAATTATTTCAACAGCAGGACCAAGTGACCAAACTGCTGGTCAGCACTGGGTATATACTGACTGATACAGCTTTCAAATGACACAGGAAAAAAAACAAACTACAAGTCAATCCCGTAAGAAAATTTATCCTCCACCAGCTCTTAGTTTTAAGAATTTACTTTAAAATCTCTTCCTATCTATAAAATATAGATAGTGCTTGCTGCACACAGACTGCACTGATTATTGCTTCATGCTTAGAAGATTAAAAGCTGTTGCACAGATGCCCATTCATGTTAACGAGATGTGCTCTGAAATACACATGTGAAAAATAAAAGCAATTAAAGCCAAAAGCTGGTTAACTTACAAGAGGAAGTAAGTTTTACAAATCTGGTAGGCCCATAACACCAGTATTTAGAAGCCCATAAGGAAGTTTTATAACATCACTAAGCAGGTTACTAAACGTCATTAACCAGGGTTAAGGAGTTATCCAAGCAGTGTCTTTAGCTCCTGAAGAGAAAGCCTGGATGTCAATCTCTTGATCAGGCTCAGGCAATTCCTAATCATGCTGGTCTAAGTTGTACTTGTTTGCAATTGAAGATGGTAAAAAACAACACAGGTTTCCTTTCCAGGGTCTGATAGAAGGAAAGCAAACAAATTTATTTCAGTCTTCATACTGAATTTTTCTTTCAACTGTTGTTTAAGTGAGTCATGAATAAAAAAAACCAACAAAAAACTCCCAAACAAAACTAAACCCTCCCATCCCTTCCCCCCCCAAAAAAAAACCACACACACAAACCAAAAAAACAAAACAAAAAGATGAACAAGTCATGTTTTCACAAGATTCTGGGATCCTCCCTGCAGCGGGATTAACAGATCATGTAAAAAAAAAAATCACAACTAGCTCCTCTCTATTTCTTCAAAAACTTCCTTCTACACTGGGGAGAAGTGTGGGAGGAAACCAGGAAGAAGCTGGAGTAGAATGACTCTGCTTTTAGGAGAAGTCTGCAAGTCATGCTTAGGCAGTAAAACCACACACAGCAACTGCCCTGAGAACAGCCACATTTGCACAAGGGCTTTTGCACTTAGTTCCCTATCAACACCTCATTACCTAAGGCACCATTACCCTGGCACACAGAGGACTAATTTGGGAGTGTCTCCTCCACCTTTGGTCTTTGCAAGAACCCCAAAGAGGAGAATATTAACAGTGCAACAGAGAAACCCTGCGTGAAGCCTCGAATTCGAAGATTCTGTAGTAGAATATTAGCAGAGCTGTAGTAGAACATCAAAACCATTTACAAAACTGGTTTTGTAAAAATGTGTTGTTGGAATGGAGCCACATTTCTCTGATAGCTACCGTGGCAGTTACTCCTCTCTTTTAGCCCTTTGAATACAGATTTTCTTGTCTTCTAACACAACAGGACTTGACCAGCCAAGGCAAAGGAAATAAAGGAAGAGAAAGCACGACAATTAAAGCCAATCTGAAAGCAAAGAACCTGTTATCATTTACTCAAGGGAAAGCCTACACGGGAACTGCAGGAAGAGAGCACTCTGAATGTGTTGCAGGTTATTATAGCCCTGTGTCGGTTCTGTTCAGGGCCAGGTTAATTAATCCAGGGCAGGTAACGAGGCTGTTGTGTATGTAGGTGAGCAGGTAAATTCTCACACTTCAGGGATCTAATTCAAAGCAATTACAAAATACATTTCCATCATCTTAGCTTGGCAGCCTTATTAACCACAAAACAAGCACAGCAGTTGCCCAGAGTGTATAAAGAAACACCACAATCAGCTGCTGTTGTGGAAAACCAGCAGCCACCATCACAGGGCAGCAGACTGCAGCTACTCTAAGTAAAATCTGTCTGTGCTACTCAACCCACAATGCAGTTCAGCCCTTGTGTTCCTGTCTAGTCACACTAATGCTGAGCTAGCTCATTTATACTGAGCACACAAATAGAAGACTTAGGTAGATATGTGAAAAACAACTCTTATGCCTTCAGAGAAGTTTAAGTACTTATTAAGCGGCAGATAAGCAACACAGTTTTGAGGGCATTCTGCTCCCCCTTCCCCTTTTTCTTTTTGCTTTTTTCTTTCTTAAAATTTTTAAGGCCATAATGAGACTTAGAGTAGTGGATAAGGTGGAGGAATACCAAGAGGAACAGCTTGATTAATGTCATCAATCTAGCATAACACTTCTGGCATGGCATTTACATTCATCTGTCACCAAGCCATCACCAGCACTGTGAAGATCCCATGGACACAGGCATGGTAACAGTATCACTAATATTTGAGAAGCAAGGTACAAACCTAACTTAACCCCTCTCAGGGGCAGAAAGACTGCAACAGCTACACCTGGAAATGTCTCCTTAGCCAAGCCCCAGCGAGACTCATTGCCAAGGTTAACTGCTGCCATGCTCCTTACTGTGACGTGGTAGGTGTGGGTAGGAAAGACAGAGCCAGGTCGAAGAACTAGTTACCTATGAGTGTGACAGGGACTCCATATTCCAGGGCAGAAATGGCTGTCCACTTCCCCGTGCCTTTTTGTCCTGCGCTGTCCTTGATCTTTGGGAGGAGGTGTTTGCCATCACTGTCTTTGAATTTGAGAATATTGGCTGTGATTTCAATCAGGAAAGAGTCCAACTCTGTCTTATTCCATTCCTCAAATGCCTGGGAGAGGAGAAAAAGTGTGTGTGTATGTATGTATGTATGTACACACACATACATATATACACACATTGATTTACTATGTATCTACTATATATAATCAACAGAAACACAAAAAACTACAGCTCACCTTTGACATCTCATCATGCTGCATGCCCAGCACATCTTTCATCAGGTGATAGGCCTCACAGATCAGCTGCATGTCTCCATATTCAATGCCATTGTGCACCATCTTCACAAAGTGCCCAGCGCCCTCCTCTCCTACCTGTCAGGAAACATAAAAAAAACATGTCATCAGCAAAAGTGCTGTCACCAGCTCCAGTGTTCAATACCAGCCTATGGCTTCCTTCTGCCTAAAGGAAGGAAAGAAGTAAACCCAGAGCTACCTGAAAACAAAACCACCATGGGTCACAGATCCATTTAGTTCCCACAGCAGAACTCAGCCATAAAACTTTGTCTTTGGATGGGTAAGTTCCCACAGATGGGAGATTTGAATTTAATACAGTCAGGCAGAAAATCAGCCCACTAATGTTGCTGGTTTTATTAAGGACAAATATACATGAGCTTCAGCAACCATATTACTTAAACAGATCTAGCCACAGGTTAAGGTCAGTATCAAATAAATATTTACCCAGTCACAACAAGGTTCTCCAGATCCCACTTTAGCAGCGATGCTTTGAAATATGGTCTTGATGTGGGGCCTGTGGAGAGAAAAAGCACAGCTCAGCAGGCAGGCAGAGGACACAAACACAAGAGAAAAACCAAAAATCCACCAGGATGATGTATCCTCATGTAACCTGCCAAAAAGCAGCCTGGGGTGAGGACACACTTGCAGGCTGATAACCCACCACACAGCAAGGGCAAATAAAACCTATGTTTTTCCCAGAACCAGACACTGTTTGCAAGAAATAGGGACATCCCATGTCACACTTACAGTACTGTGCAGACAAGCTACATGTACCTAAAGGAGCCCAAGTATTGTTTTCTCCAAGTTGGAAATGGGGAGACAGAGGCAGGTTATGATACAGGTTCACAGTCAGAGAGGATCATCAGCAGAGCTGAAACAACCCCATGGTCTGTTCTACAGCCACCAGAAAAATCCCGGGTGTGCTGGAGGAGGGAAGAGACTCCACCATGCAAGTCAGGATACAGTTATCTGCATTAGTGCAGTAATTAGGAGCTTTTGTCATTACCAGGCTCCCCAAGTGCAGCATATTGTTTGGCCAACAGATACCAAGTTTGAAGTAACCTAAAGCAGCCACAGGGAAAGGAGCACGGGTGGCTCAGGGGCTGCAGGTGTTGTGAAAGAGGGAGGGATGAAGAAAGGGTGGCACGCAGAAGCTGTCTGTTTATCACAAAACCACAATGAGACAGATTCCTGTTGTGTACTTTCTGGCTTTGTGCAATCAAATTTGAAGAGGTTGATGTTGGTATGAAATGCTAATGCAAACTGACAGGCACTTCAGAGATTCTAAAGCTCAGGTAAAGCCCAGACATGCCTTTTCTTTCTACATGTACAGAGAGCATGAGCAACTAGGGGTAAAGTCTAATATGAACATTGATGTACACTCCTTTTCAGTAACACGAGTACAAAACAGCTCAGCAGCAGGGCAGAAACTAGCACAAAAAAATTAATGCATTCCACAGTCAACATGAACATCCATCAAAGCCTCCTTTTATTGTGTGTCACTGCAGGGTGTTTGCCGCTGCCTCTTTCATGGTTAACTGCTCCCCAAGTGCATAAGGCCCCCAAATTAAAAAATCCTAATTGAGAAGTAGCATTTCTTCAAAAGTTAAGCAAAATTCCTTTCTCCCCTGGCACACATTTCTCCCTTCAGATTTCTGAAGAACTGCTTTCAGCTGGGGATTCCCGGAGGAAAAACCTGCCTTTGTTCTGCCTGCCATGGAAGCTCAGCACTGCCCCTCGAGCCCAGCTAGGTTCAGAAATCTTGAGCCTGGAGGAAGTGAGATGGCAACATATCTTGCTTTCTCCACACCCACACCCTCCTCCCTCCCTCCCTCAGCTCCCAACATGAATAGAAGACGATTGTTGCAAGCCATTCTAAAGAAGAAGAATATACCAGCTTGTGCTTACCAAGCTTCTTTGGCTCCTCCTGGCATGAGTGAAGGCCCATATCTGGCACCCTCCTCTCCACCACTAACACCACTTCCAACAAACAAGATGCCCTTCTTCTGTAGTTCCTGACAACGTCTCTGGGACAAAAAGCAGAGCAGCATTATTTCATTTCTTTTCATGCCAGAGCCTTACAAACAAAGCTTAGCAATTCAGACCTAAAATTAGGTTTTCAGTTCTGCTTTGGACATGCTGGAAGACAACCTCAGAGAAATCTTCTACACAGAGCAAAGGGAACATTAGGAAACTTCCTGTTGCTTTGACACAGAGCCTTGCGAAAGAGACATGCTGAGAAAAAGTCCTCATAAGCACCAGACGTAAAAGAGCAGCACTGAGGCTGGAAAGGGCTCAGAATTAAGTATCAGGTGGCACATGGTGTGTGCAAAGATGTGGGGGAGGCAGACTAGGCCCAAGGTGGAGTTGCTGCTGTTTTCACTACCAAGAGAGACAAATAAGCAGCTCTGTCTTACTGGATTTTCCTCTGGTCAGGTAGGATTGAGATATAGCAACAAATTTATAAATATCCTTAGATTTTCAAATCCCCCTGAACTCTTCAAGAAGAAATTTTCTAAAGGCCTTCACTCTTTAAAAGATGCCAGTAAAAACTTTCTTGATGATTTGGGCAGTTTCTATAAAAAAATACTTACAGAAGAGTCCTTAACTTCTCTAACAATTGCTTTTTAATAAGCTGCATGATCTAGTTTTGCAGAGATAATTCACTTTGGCCTTCCCTGAGCAAAGAGAAGATGACATCTTACTGACAGACTATTCTGAGGGGAAAGAATCGTGTGTATTCTGCTCATCCATGCTGGATACAAAACTGGCTTACCGTGGTATCTCTGTACTCGGAATTCCCACCATCAATGATGATGTCTCCAGTCTCCAACAACGGCACCTGACAAAAATAAATGAGCATTTTAGTTTTCTCCATGTGCTCAAAACCTCAATAATGATGAATAACTGAGAACTTTCAGAGGAAATTTTTCCAAGCGACAGTAAGAATTTAAGGTAGAAAGAATGCCTGCCTCACCAGTTTATTGATGAAGTCATCCACTGCACTTCCAGCCTTCACCAGCAAGATAATGCGACGGGGCTTCTTTAACTTAGAGACCATCTCCTCCAAGCTGTGAGCACCAATCACTTTGGTTCCCTTGGCCTCATTGGCCAGAAAGTCATCCACTTTGGAAACGGTCCTGTTAAAAGCACAAACCTGAGGGAGCAAGAAAACATGTCAACAAAAGCTGCCAACAGAACGGTTACTTTAACTCGGACTACAAATTACATAAGCAAGGTTCAACATCACGTGCTCTTCCACTCCCACCTTCCCTAGAGGCACAGCACAGGGATGAAACTGCAGCACATCTTTGCCTTGGGAACCTAGGATGGGTTAATGGCCAAGCCCAAAATGAACTTGAGGGGAAAATGGTGTGTAACTAATACATCAGGTGGCTGGCTGAGTACAGGCAGGCATGCACGGCTGCTCTCCGCTGGCGCTGGGACAAAGGGCAGCTTAGGTTATAACCAAAAGCAGGAAACAACACCCACTAAACCATCACAAGGAAATAAAACCCAAACCAACCCACAAAACGCTCAGTGCTAGTGAGTCAGCCTTTCTGATTCCTGTTTTCCTTCACTTACCACAAAGCCATGGTCGTTCATGTTCAGTATAAGGTTCTGACCCATCACAGCTAGTCCAATCAAAGCAATGTCAGCTCTGGAATGTGGAAGAACAAAAATGCCAGGTAAGTGTCATTAGCAGGGATGCAGCACTAGCGTCCATCCCTCTGTCAGGCTGTTCTGACCTTGTCAGCTGCTAGGCCAGCCCACCCCTTTCTAAGAAATGCTCTGAACTGATTCTCTAAGCTATTACAGCAAGAGAACCTTGTGGCTCCCAGGCAGCTCAGCAGACAGAGTGAAGACCAACGTACAGGATGTTTCAAGACACCAAGTTTTCTTCCCCCTAAGTAACAAGACAGAACTAGCCAAGTAGGAAAAGTGAGCTATCCAAAAAATGCCTGCCTGCCTCCTCATGCAGAGCGGCTCCACGGTGTCAGCGATGGATCTGCCTCTATCACCGCTCCGTGTCTAATAGATGCTGCACTAGAACATCACGTCTGAATGCTACAGCAGTTTTCTTGCTGGCACGCAAACGGTCTCGGATTCAGGGCGAGCAAAGGCGAAGGAAACGGGATATTCTGCTGGAGGCTGCCTAACTCAGCTCTAAGGGGCACGCACGCAGAGAAACCCAACCTGGCTGCTTCTATTCCCCGGGTCAGAAGCAAGTGTCCTGCTTCCCAGGCAAGACTCCAAACCTGACTGCGCCCAAATTTTGGAAAAAACGACGTCTCGGCCAACCCGGCTTATTCTGCGTGCTGGTGTCTGGGCCACCGCGGGACCGCTAACGGAGAAACGGCAACTCGAGGCCCCATCCTCTCCTTCCTTCTCCCTTCCGTCACGTCGCCGAACCGGCCGCGCAGCCAAGCGGAGGCCGCACGGCATCCCCCGCTGCCCCCACACCAGCCCCCCGGAAAACTCCGTCTGGCAGAAAGAGACTGGGCAGAGACGAGTGTCTGGAGAGGCTCCCGCCCCACCCTCAGCCCCCTCCCGCCTCTGCGGGGGCCTCTCCCCTGAGCGGGGGGCACCCCCCGGCTCTCACACCATCACCAGCCGGTCTCGGCGCTGCCCCCCCGCCCGCTCACGGCCCTCCCGAGGGCAGCGCCGCCCGGCCCGGCCCGGCCCCGCCCGCCCGCACTCACTCGGCCATGGCGGCGGCGCTGAGGGGACCTGCGGGGACCTGAGGGCGGCGGCGGCGGCGACTGCCGGGGTTCGGCCTGCGGCGCGCGCCCGGCCGGCCCTCAGCCGCGTGGGAGGGGCGGGAACGAGCGGGGCGCGCCCATTGGCTCTTCCGGCTAGTCCCGCCCCCCGCCCATGGGCCGATGGTCCAGGGACCGCGCCCCCTTAAAGGGGCCGCGCACGCTCGGTACCCGAGTACCGCCCAATGAATGGGGAGGCGGCGGCAGCCGGGGAAGCGTCCTGAGCACCGGTCCCAGCTGCGCTTCTTCCGACAGCGATACCTACCGGGGAGGCCGGCACCGCCTGTGCGGACTGTTCTCTCCTTCAATGCAGAGTCCTTGCCTTCCCCTCTGCCTCTGCCGCCAGCACCTCGGGGACCGGGCCCTGGAACGGGGGCGAAAGAAAACTTAGGAAACCTGTCCCTCTGCCAGCGCCGAGATTAAAACTTGCACTTAAAAGAAAGGTGCTTCCGTACCTTTGCTCCAGGCCGGGCAGGTGCATCACCCAGACAAACCTGCTATTAAAGGTCCATGAAAAGTGGCAGCAAACGGACTCGTCAAGTTTTTGGTCCACCTTGTTTTTGGGCAACGAGGGTGACTGAATCTGAACGCAGTAAAACCGAGGGCAGCTCCTCTGGAGGATTAAAGGAAACTGTCAGAAGAGCAACCAGAAAAAGTTAACTGGTTACTCAGGTGCCTAACTGGGAAAAAATAAGGACTTGGCCAGAGCAGGGAGAGGGGCTGGCAGGACACCCATGATGGCTTTTCAGGTAAAAGAACAGATGTAACCAGCAACCTGACAGCAGTATTTTGCCATCACGGAGCCGTTCTGCCCTTACAAGCCCTCTGACAGCAAACGGTGACCCACTGGTGTGGGATGTAAATGCTTTGGGAAGACCCTGTCCAGTTTTCTCACCATGACTTTTAAAAGCTACAAAGAACTTCCCCCTCTCAGACCAAGAGCGGAAGGATTCACAGGGATTCCCTGACACACCTTTGTCCCCAGAACTGGTGCCTTCCTTAGATTTTGCTGTTGTTTCAGTGCTTTATTTCACACGCTTCCCAGCATTTTTAACTGTCACCTCTAGAAAACCAAGTTCAATATTGGCAGCACTAGGACACCCTTATTTTACCTTTGAGACAAAAGAATTTTTTGAAAGCGTCCAAAAATCACTTAGAAATGCTGCGTAACACACCAAAGGGAAAAGGATGCTGAAGGGTACGAAGGGCCTCTTGTTTTTCTCAAGAGCAGCCGACACAAGTTTCTTTTCACAAAAGCACAAGCTTGTTGGGGACAGGTTTGGAAAACCAGTAACCAATCCAAGGCACTGGTAATTAAATCACAATGAAAGGAGCACACGTTACATCTGCTAATGCACTGGTTGTACCTTTATTGTTTCACCTCGTTCACTAACAGTTCAGTGGTGCAAGGTTACCATACACAGTTAGATATCTGCATTGCACACCTAAGGCTATACAGCAAATGGATCAGAATTAGTACAAATACATGAACTATATTTACATTTTGTATACTCAAGCTCCAAATATCGGATATATTTACAAAATAAAATAAGAAAATGAAAACCTGAAATTAATGTACAGTGTTGCTGATACACTCCTTCGCTGGGATGAAATCAGTTTGCAAAGAGATTTGTTCAAGAAGGCCACTTATACAGCATATACCTTGTATACCTTGTGTACAGAGAGATTAAACAGGGAAATGGGGACCGCAATTAAAAACAACAGGACGCATTTCAGTGCAACGCCTCATGTCCAAATTCAGGAACCTTACTCAACTGCACATGAAGCATGAACAAGTAGAGTGGAAAATTTAAGACCTGATCCTGGGAAGTGCTGATCCTTCAAGATTCCCTCTGCTTCCAGTCCCTGGTTTCAAGGCAAGCAAGAGGTAGGCCAGTACTGCGCAGGATCAGGCCATAAAGGTGGTGACATGAAGAACTGAAGACTTAGGACCTCCATACCCTCAGTTTTCTGAATACACAGCTGATCCTGTTCATTTAAAAACCGTTCCAAATAACATTGGACACAACCATCCGGTTCGTGTTGGGCTAAGTGTTGATTTCAAATACTTAAAACGCATAAATGGCCTTCTGAACAAAAAAAAAAGTCAATCCCGTTCTTGAACAGCTGATGTTTTTAAACAAGGAAGCACAAAATAATACATTCCTGCTACATACAGTACAGTTCAGACCACATATTGGGGTTATTAACCACAATGGAGATGCAACGCACGTGTTAGAGACCCATTTTCAAGTACATTCAGCAAACCGTTCCAGAGCAGCATTAGCATCCTTCCCTCTGAGCAGCAGGTTCGACTCTGAAGCTGCATCTTCGACAAGAACACCGTCCACAGTGTAAAACTAACACACACTAAGGCTGTGCAAGAGGACTGGACAGACGCATATGCATAGGTGGCATTAGGTGATTGTATAGTACCGACGGGTGTTACTCCAAAGCTCTTTCTTATCTAAGGTGCAATTAATTACAGATGTATACATATACAATACATTACATAAAATGAAATCCCTGTAAATTAGATAACAAGCAGCAAAAAGTAAAGTCTTTGCTTTGAAATACCTTGTTAATCAGCAATAAGGACTACGAGACACTGACCAAAAAAAAAAAAACCAACCCTTTCTCAGTGGTTTGGAAATAATATTCCCTTCTGTATCCAGAATATTGGAATCTTCTTTAAAAAGGTACTTAAAGTGCAGTTCTAAAATACAGTATAGGAGGCTTAGTTTAGTTTCAAAACAGCCAGGAAGCTCCGACACCAACAACATGGTTTTCAAAGGACAAAAAAAAGAGATTAGTTTTCTTCTTCCTTTTAGCGAGGGACATAAAAAGAATCAAACCATGGCACAGTTTCAAACTCCTTCTCTCCCACAAATGCCTACCCAGTTTACTACCAGTGCTTATGCTCGATGGGCTGGCAGACCCACAGCACGATGCCCCATCTGCAATGGCTGAGTCCTAAGAGCTGTCTGACTCCAGGACTGCACCTCCCCACAGCAGGTAACCAAGAGTGGGGATTGGAATGCCAAGGGAAGGCAGCTTAGCACATTTTTCTATTCTTGCTCTGTTTCTAAAAAGACACTTCTAACATGCTGGGCTTGATCAAAAAAGCTTTAAAGTGAATGGAAATCTACTTCTTTCCCCCCCCCCTTTTATTTTTTCCTTTTCTTTGTATCCTTTTAAAGAAAACCTGAATTGATTTCAGTCCAGTTTTAAGTAGGAAACTGATGCCTCAAAGCAGGCTTTGATAACTGGTGAAAAACTAACTGTAAGCCTTTATGTCAGACCTCAAAATAGTAATGCCCATTTGAACTCCACAGAACACAAATCTATTTTGTCACAGATTATGCAGCTTTAAGAGATACCGATGCTTAAAAATAGAAATTTGCTCTTCTGATGATCTGGTATCGACAAAGACATCAAGTCACCAGAAGCTGCTTGGGGTCTTTAGATAGAAGAGAAACATTCAGGTAACTCAGCCGTAACATTTCCAGCTCTGTATAAAATAAGCATCTGTTTCTTCCTGCTTTTAAAGGAAGATCCCTTAACCGTGTTTCTCTACAATGCCTATACCCCCTTAGTTCATTTTCTGGCTTATCCAAAGCAAAGACTCAGCAAACTAGTTTTTTTCTAGTAAAAAAAAAGAAAAAAAAAAGATGAGAATACAAATGCTCTCAGTGTGTCACAGAAAGGGCAGAATAAAAATGCTCTCAGTGTGTCACCAAATACAACCACCTCAGTTGCTACCCCTCCTCAAACTGGTTCCACTTTTGTTATAAACGGTGGTGATGGCAGCAACAACTTAGTGCTTACAATTAACCTAATTCTTGAGATCTGCTTAGCTCCAGCTTGGCGAGCCTCTTGCAGCACTGATCCACACACTGGAAGTGCATTATCATCCGTTGTGTAACAAAGGAATATCATCACTGTATTAGGAGTCACACACAACTGAACAAGACAAAACCAGAAGAAAAAAACAACAACAAAAAACCATAACAACAAAGAAACAAACAAAAAACAATTCCTATTATGCTCCTGGGTCCCCAGGATGTTCCCTCACTCTGATTTCCAGTTCTGAAATAAATCTGAGGACCACAGGAGGTAGAGTGAGCACATGATTAAGCTTGAGTACTATCTTGAAACATCTAAAGATATGTCCTAGCAAGTGTCAGACTGCACCTCCCTGCTCCTTTACCAACCATGCTCTTCAGAGGTCTCCTTACACATTGCACTTTACTGAAGAATTAAAACCCCATAAAGCTAAAAAATTGCTCAGCTGATGGCAGTCCCATGTACACTTTTGGCCACAGAATCTCCAGTGCATGGCATGACCTGCTGACGAGCGAGCTGAATCAAAGCGACCTTCTTGAGCTGGAGTGTGTCCAGATGTACCTACTGTAAGAGTGGAACAAACCCCTTTTACCTTTCCCTCGAGAGACAGGAACCTCTGGCTGAAATTCCTGTATGTTGCCCAGGATCACAGCTTGCCCTACCAGTGCCCAAGGTAAGTCAAGAACGTATAGCATGGCAGGCTGAAACACAGGAAAAGAAAACAAACAACCCCTCTAAAACAAGCCTCCCTAAAAACCTAACTAAGGAAGACGAGTTCACTTCTCAGAAAGGAAATTCATTCTGCTTTCCTTTCTTGGGGCAAGGACCAAAACTTTGGCCACAAGGAGAACTTACGTTGTAGGTCAAGAACTAGCATCACCCAGATGATCTCCACGAAGCCAATTACTACACCCCACTGACCAGGACCAGAGTCCTCTTGATCCGTCCTCTAGGAAGGATTAATTATGAAGTTAAAACTAACTAGAGTTTTAGCTGATGAAAACTGTAGCAGGGAAATCAGGAGATATTTAACAACTATTCTGAAAGGAAATGAAAGTGTCCTGCTGTTTCCTGGAGAACACTGCAAGTACTAGGTCTAGGAAGTATTTTGCAGACAGAAGATGCTTTCCCCATGAACAGTCTCAGAGTCTCACTGCCAAGGGGCACATGCATAAAGCAGGCCTTTCAGAGCCATGCCACAGAGCAGCCTACCCTAACATATCAATGACAACCTTAAATCTCTTCCAAGAGAGCTGAGAACTGTTGCTACAGATGCTCCCAAATCAGGACTAAAAGCAGAAAGGGGAGACACTGCCCTCCCGTGGGGACTGATCTCCTGAGCGCTCTCTCAGGAACGGACACACTTTTGTTTCTGCCTAACACTCTCCATCTGTCAAATACGAGGCTGAGCATCTACAACTTCAGGGATTATAGCTAGTATTTCAGTGATGTGTTTATTTTTTCCTTACACCAGCACAAGTTCCACCTCCTCCACTCAGTTCAGAGGCAGAGGAGTGAGTGTTAATGTTCTGGGAAAGAGTTAATGCCAAGCACTGCTCACCTGCAAGCCCACAGTGAGAGTTTGAAGGCAGATTGCTCTACCCAGCCCCTCTTGGTTTGTTCCCTGTCTTTTTCCAGCTCATGCCTTAGCCTCTCGGGACACTGGAAACTCAAAAACTTGCACCAAATCCAAAACTCCAGTCTGCCCAGATAGATTTGTCCAATATCAGCTTTCAACGGAGTTTAAATTGGAGGCTGGATCCAGAAAGCCTGAGGAGCTATTGCAGTTCCTGGCTGGGTAATGTCTACATAGAAGAATTTATCTTTCCCTGGCATTAGAACTTTGCCCTGAGGGAACCAACGACTACTGCCAAGTCACAAACTGAATGAAAAACCTGCAGCAGTCTAGACAGACAACAATGGACAGTGGGACAGACACCAAAAGGTCAGCTGGAATGGGAAAACAACCGTTATAAGAAAAAATAAATAACTTTTTTTCTTTTTTTTTTTTCTTTTCTTTTTTTTTTTTCTCTTTTTATAGTCGTGCATAATCACTCAATTTTTTGATTTTTTTTTTTTTTTCTTTTTTTTTTTCTCTTTCTCTTTTTGTTTGGCCACATGCTACTAGTACAATTCTCGGTACAAGTGAAAAGAAACAAGGTAGGGTTAGAATACCTAGAAAATGTGCTGAAGGAGCTGGGAAGGTAGAGGATGTTAAGCCACAGGATTACATACAAGAGAAACTGTCAAGAATCACAAAGAGAAAATGAGAGGTAACACTTTATCTATTAGAAGGTGAGTTAGGGAGAACAGATGAGAACATTACATGGACTCAGTACTTCAGCTGGCCCGTGCGTCTTCGAGCCAGTTTTGACCTGCACAAGAAAGAAGCAAAAAAACTATTTGTTGAATTCTGGAAGTTTATTTTTCTTCCCTCCCCACAATTTGCCCACCTTTTTTCTATAAAATCCCTTCGCTTTCGTATCATTCTGGTTTACACCATATGGTTAGAAACTAAACATTTCAAGGGCTGGACTGATTAAGATTTCTCATTCCTTTAATGGAAGATGGAATCTTTTCAGGACTGCACTGTTAAGAAATTATTTGATGCTGTACAGGAGCATCAAAGCATTAAGGAGCTTAGTTTGTTGTGGGTTTTTTTAAGGAAAGGAAGAGCTACAGCAGCGTAGCAAGATCTCCCCACCAAGCAGGGGATGTCTGTGACCTCTGTTAAAGGGAAGTCTTCTAGAGAAGTTCAAAAAAGGGAAGGAAATGAGAATTTTAACTTCAGCTCATAATCTAGAGAAGGAAAAGGCCGTCCAGAGCCACCTGCACGGAGGTAATAAGAAGCTTTAGAAATTTGTCAAATAGCAATACAAGGAAACCATTTTTTGACCTCCAAATGCAGCACTGCATGAAGCATACCACACATCTTCAAACTAAAAATATCACAAGCCAGAGCAAGAGCCACTGCATGCCCTGAAATAATAGAGCTCATTTTATTATAGTTTCGGTGCCCACCCTCCTTCCTCCTTCAGTTCCCCCACCGTGTCAAATCCTCCAGAACACGATTAAATTCTGTGACAAACTCTCTGCCCCTTGCTTATCACCATATCTCCCTAGCTTGCTGCTTTGCAGCACTGTCTGCCCGTGAACTGCCTCTTACCGTATTGTGCCAGCAAGAAGTGGATTGAAGGCATATAACCAGTCATTCATGTCTTTGTCATTGATGGCCTGCAGCAGGACCCCACGATGCTTTGTGCACACACCAAATGTGTTGGGTGTCTGGAATATAAAGGACATGGACTGTTAAGGACAATCTGAAACACTGAAGCCTGGAAGCACAGAAGCTGGTGCACACGTCCTTGCTGAGGGAGGGTTTGCTACGTCACGCTTCCAAATACCACAAGACCAGGAGTCTTTCATTTAAGTTTCACTGGCCGTTTCTAGGATATTATTAGTCAGTCAAATGGGACATCTCCTACAAAATACATTTTAACTCGTGAGTGTGGACTTTAAGAGCTGATGATATGGACCAGTAAAGTGAAACTGATTCCTTGCAGGATGTTTGTGTGGTTTGCTTTGGGTTGTTTGTTTTTTAAACAAATCCCACAACCCCAGAACACCACACAAACTAAACTACGAAAACCAAACGCACAGGGTGATGGTACCAGCACATGCTCATAACTGCAAATAGTTTCAGTCTCTTGCACAACTGTGTCCAAAACATAAGAAACTCTGAATGAACTGGGTAGAATCATCAGATGCTGGACATTCTCCGAGACACAGAAGCATTCTCCTCAGATCAGAGATGACACAGAGATTCTATGGATGCACTACTACCTGTATGTTCCTGCTCTATGGGTAAATAGACAACAGCTCTCAGACTGACCTTTACCATTGCCTGTTGATCCTCACTGTATTCCACCTGAGCTGTGGATAAGTTTATGATTCCTCTTTCTACAGGATCTTTGTCACTGTTGTAAATAAAAACATAGGGACGGCGAACCACCACGAAGTGCTTAGCCCAGGAGCTGGAGAGTGGCTCCTTGAAGTGGAGGTATCCTTTCTTTGAGACCACAGAGCTGGAGAGAAACAAACCAAAGCAAACCCACAGATTAACAGAAATACATTTTCCCCTAAATAAAATACCTACTGAGTACCCCTACTAATGGCAAACCACCGTATTACACACTTGGTCCTTAATCCATTTTCTCTGGAAGAGCATTATGAAGAAGTTAATATACATCTATATTGCTCTAGAGCAAGCTGAATTGTCTTCAAGAACTCTGCAGAAGTCTGGCAGAAAGAAGGACCCACAAAGATCTCTACTTCAGTGAAGTTCAGCAATGGTTTTGATGATAACAGACACGCTATCTAACTCACTGGAAATCCTGTTCGTTAAGTAGATGCAGGGAAGGAATGCTGCAGAGATCAAGTATTAACACGACCTTCATCAAACCCACCTCCATCATACAGGCCTCTGCAGTTCTGCTCTCACCTGTCTCATTTACCTTCCTCAAATGGGGCAAAGAAACTACAAATCTCAGCAAGCCTTTGTGACAGCTCTTAGGAAGCTGTGATCACACAACAATAGAAAACTGACCCTGGTCTGATTTCCTCAATATCAGGAACAAGGTTTAGGAATTCATTCTTTCCAGCTCTGGCAAGATAGGAAGTTTCTACTGCAGGAATTATCTGGAACTGTTCCACCTCATGACAGGGACTGGAGGCACGAGAATTTGCTTCTGGTGTCCTTCAAAGAAAAAAAAAAAATGGAGAAAGAAAAGTAAATCACAATAAAAGGAAGAAAGAGGGGATTAAAAAAAAAAGTAAGTCACAAAACATAGCAAAGGCAAGTTTGTGAAGCACTGAGACATTTTTCTATTACGACACTTACTTCTGATCAATTGAATTGCATCTTGAATCCACCAGAGAAGGGCAGGTAGATGAAGGTGTGAGGGTAGCACTGCTGAAGCTCGACACCGAGGGATCCCGCCCAATTGGAGAAATATCCGACAACTGCAAGGACAAATACAGGCAAAATGTTACAGAGGAGGGTTTTTTTTGTAGCTAGTGATCAGTCTTGGCTAGAACATGTCATCCAGCAGAAGGCTCAGATAATAGAAAGGTATTTCTATCAGTCATTTCTTACTCGGTAGTCAAAATTTTGCACAAAACCATCATAAGCCCATCTGGGAGTGAAAATACAACAGCACTGCTGTAGACACAGCTTGTTATTAATGTCCTACACTTCTGATTAGTCACACCCAGACTTCCTCAATAGAATATTAGACTATCCAGTTCACAACTTGGTGACCTCTGTGCCTACAGTCAGAATTTTTAAAAGCTGAGTTTCCTTTTACACAGAGAAAGTGTACGAAGGGCAAGACAGTAAGAGCACTTCCAGTCTGCTAATAAACTAGAAGCTATACTGCAGTTCAAGTTCACCTCACTTCTAATTCCTGCAATAGCCTTTGGAACCTGATGCTGAAGAGCCAAATGCTTCCAACAGACTGAAAATAACAGAAATTAGTATGAAGTGTTTTGTCTCTTCACAGCATCAACAGATTCCACAAACCACAAATGTATTGCTATTGTTCTACAAGTAGAGTATTGTACAGCACGAAATATTTACCTTACAATCACTGATGCTGTTGTACACTTGGTTAAATTCCCGATTGAAGGTGTGAGTAAGAAGCTGCAGACACTGAAGTGGGGAAAAAGACACACAGAAAAGATTTTTATGTTCAGATTTTTAAAGAAATTTGAACCCAAGAGGCAATTTGCCAAGACACGCTTGGCAGCTCAGTGAAAGAATAAACACATTCTAAACTGCCGTGAGAAATCCCAGAAGAGGGAAATAATCACTTCCCTCCATAAAATGAGCAAGTTTCATTTACAGAACTACTAATGAAGGTGAATGAGGTACAGCCACAGTACAAACCTAGACACCAGCATTAGCTGGTGAGAATGGAGTATTTCACCACAGCGCATATCGAAATGAAACTCACACAACACTGGATCTCCACCACGCTATCCAAGAAGCTCATAATTAATCTTTCAGCATCCTTGGCACCTCAATTTAGAGCCATGATGCTTTTCTCATGCCATACCTTGGTGGCCAGCTCCTTCTCCCGATCCACCAGGCTCTCTATGTCTGCCGAGTCGTAGCCGCTGCTCTCGCTGGGCGTCACGGCGCTCTCAAACGTTGTAGTCGAAATCTGGGAGGAGATGCTGGTGGAGGTACTGAGGGTTCCACTGCTCATGCTGGGAGACAGTGAGTCACTCAGGGACTTGGGGATGCTGTCACCAAGCTTTTCACGAAGCAGAAGGAAATGTCGGGTTTTTTCCACCTAGGAAGAAAAGAAATCGGTACCATCTGCTCCAGGATGCTGCCTATTTGACAGGCACTGAATTCTTATGCATTCTTTTAAGATTCACGTCAGTAAACACTTTCCCTGAGGAAGGGAGTTTATAATGGCACTAGAAGTTGAATCTGCTTTTGTCGAACACACTGGGATTCTGAGCTGAAGATCCTACTCAGCAGCCAGCCACACTCTTTCTATCTTCACTGTTGGAGAATCAATTTAAATCTTGACTTAGAGAACAGACTCCCACTTGGGAAACCATTCAGCTCAAAGGGTCTCACAGTGGGTAGACTAAAGGCAAATTTCAAAGGTAGAGTTGTGCTTTTTTCTTTCAGTTGCTCAATCCTTTTACTCACCTCATGCAGCAGCTCCAGTTTCTCCAATTCCCACTGATGCTCTAGAATGAGGCTGTCACCCCTCGGCCTCCAACCTGCCAGGTTCTCTTCTCCTCTCACATATGCCACAGATGTATCCAGGACTTTCCTCCTCCTCCTCTGCATTCCTGAGCAGTTAAAAAACCAACATAAGACACATTAAAAACACAACCAGAAGGATGCTGCTAAGAAACACAACCAGTGAGCAGTCTGCAAAGAACCAGCACTTCTGCTGTTTGGCTGGAAAAAACCACAAAGCAATGATTTCATTACCAGCAATCACACATCCCAAAGAGATTTAATTTAGTCCAGTTTTCTGACTTCATTCAGATATCTTCTATTGATCACGATATAATGCAGACTGTTCAGTCTGAATCAACACAAGAACTTCAATTGCTAGGTCTCAGTGGAAAAATCACACTGATATGTGACAGTATCAAGCTTGCCTCGGATAAATTTTTTATGGCACAGCAAAGTTCCCTTGCTCCACTGAAACAGAGGAACTGTCTCCCATCAGGACAGACGTGTTTACTCCAACCTGCCTATGCAATTTGCTGCAGTATTTCAGTTTACAGCAACTTTGTTGCTTGAGCACACACTCACTGCTTACCTGGACTTCCCGTGTCTGCCATTTTGCATAAACTTAGTTCATAGATCCCAGTTACTCGATTCCTGTTCACGAGAAATCAGAGGGAAAAAACAGCCATATTATCTTCAGAAATGAAGTGCATTAGCTTAGTGGTCCCCCAAATTAGAAGTTTAAGTACCATTGTTAGTTAGAACTACACCTGAATTCCAATCCTGACATAAAACAGCCAGGACAGACTGCAAGGTCTCTAAAAATGGCATTTCCCCCGTGTTCCCCCTCACCCCCCAGTAAGACTCAGAGAGCAGCTGCTGCAGTAAATTCCAGGTCAGGATCAGGGTCACCTATGCACAAGCTTGAAAAATGGATCTCTCTTCCCAACTGTTCAGTCAGAAGGCTGGAAAAGGGTCAGTAAAGAGAGAGGCCATCAGAGTTTCACTGAAATAAATGCAAGAAAGAATGTTCAAAACCAGACTGAAAATGTATAACTAGGCAGACTTTCAAGGAACAGAAAGAAAACTAAACTACATTCTTCCAATGCCCTCCAAGAGAAAAAGCATATGCTGATGTAAAACATCGATACCAAAATTGGTAACGGGACTTACGAATCTGGAGATTTGGAGTAGCCACTGCCAAAGAGATTGCGCAGTGAGCGTGGTGGGGAGATCTTGGCATCTCGGGAGTAGAAGACCATACAAACATCCTTTGTTATAACAGCAGGCTGGATGCAGTGGTCAAGCTAAGAGAAAAAACAGTAATGAATGAGTGGCTGCCGACAACTAAGCCGAGTTACACTGCTTCACTCTTTTGGTGGGACAGCTTCATGAAATATGTACTTGTCTGAGTCTTTGGTGAAGGGTTTTCAGATGTGTTTCTATGAAAGAGAACTGTCCACTGAGGCACAGAAAGGTAAGATTGCCAGTTTCATTTCACATCTGTTGCAAGGAAGTAACTCCTTGACATCAAGATGTTAACTGTGAATAAATTTTTCTCCCCTGTTCTCAGAAAATGAATAAAGACTTCACTGGCTTCAGGATTCAAAATCACTTTGTCTAGTAAGTACTTATCTCAGGTACACACTGTTTGCTGTCTCAAATAGTTATACTTCAGTCACACAGAAAAAGGAAATCACAGGTCTCTAACCTCCAGGTAAGCAGAAAGGGTCATATATATCTTCTCTCCATATGGTGTCACTCGGTTGAGGAGAAGGGAGTTATGCAAGGAGCTATCCCAGACAGCTTCAAACCGATAGAATGTCCTGGAAAAAGGTACAGTAAAAGCTCAATAGTAAGAGTTCCTCTGCATCCCTCTCGTTGGTCAGTGTAAAGCAGCTCTTCCTTGACATCATCCACTATGACCCTCAGTGGCTTAGATAACAAATACTCGAGGCAAAGACCTTTACTCCTTTCCCAAGATTGATTACTTCTACCTCAAATTCCGTGACATAAGAGACCACTGCCTGCTATAAAAGACTTATCTGAACGATAAGAGAGGGAATACAGAAGAGAACAAAAGCTGTCATAACACTAGAGGGAAGTCACCACTAAAGAACAGCCAGAATTCCTCTCTCGCTTCAGGTGCAATTCAGCCCAGCTGGAGCTCCAAAGTGCATAGAAAGATTGACTTCTATAAGCAGCACTCACTCTACATCATATCTTAAGACTAACGTAGGTCAACAGATGAGATCTCACACTGAGTCCTATAAAACCAGCAGCTTCTGATGGCAAATCAGAATGATTGATAGGTAGAGGTAAGTCCTATATTCAAGGGATAACATTTTCTTTCTACATCCCTACTAGCTTCAAGTAAAAACTTCATCTAACACAAACTTTTCTAACAAGTTTCTTAAATCTGGTGCATGGAAATAAAGAAGCTGAAGACTCCCACAGTTCTACCTCAGCAATCAGGAAAGTTCATGTGTTAATTAAAAAGTGAGAGACAGCATCACACACAGGACAGCTAAGCCATCAGACACCCTCCTCTCTACCAGGGGCTAGGGAAATGAGCTTTCTCCCTTCTCACAGGTAGAGATTGATTTCATGCAGGTTCCTTTGGAAAGAAGTCCCAGACCTTTATTCAGGAATACAACACACGTTTCTACACTGGTAACAGAAAAAGAAGGTATTAATTCTTCAACACTTCCATATAACTTCCCTCGCAAATCCCCTGGCCTTGAGGTTTTCCATCCCATTTTGAGTCCAAGTGATGTGGTACTAAAAGCAAGAAAGTGCTTCATGTATTCATCTAAAATAAGGTGCATCTCTAAAGACCTTCTGCACTAATGCCCAAGGGGAACTCAGAAACACAGAAAACGAAACCAAAGACAAATGACAAAAAGCAGGGTGGGAGTGGAAAAAAAGAAATGACAAAACTCAAAACAAACCAAAACGAAACGTGAAGCAGCCTGAGAGCAGACATATCAGAAACAAAGAGTTCTGATCTCAAAGAGAGTTCCCAAGAGTCCCCTTTTCCTGTTACCCATGACACAATTCTGAGGCAGTACACTGAGACATCCTGAACTGTGCAAGCAAGTAATACAATTTGAGAATATTTGCAAACACAGTTTGCATTTGAAGTAGAATACTTAAGGAACTACACCTAAATGTCTCACTTCAGTTAAAAATGACACAGAGAAGCACATTCTAAAAGTTAAATAATGGGCAATGTTAAAAGCACTGTAATGTAATAAACCTTACTGGAGTGGACTGGGCAAAAAACTTGGGTTGTCCCCCAACCCTTTAGGAGTCTGTGTTGAGTGAGTCCCTGTGTTTTAATCTTTCATCATGTCTTAGTTCTGAGAGCAATTTCTTAAACTTTTGGCAAGCTCCAGATCTACTATCTGGGTGGCTAAAACCTAGTTCTCCATGGATGGGAAAGCCAGTGTACCCAGCCCCTGAGCCAGCTCTGCAGAGAGCAGAGGTGTAAATGTTCTTCAGTGCAGAACTAAATGCCCCTCTTTAGCAAAACCATGATTTTTTTCGGATGAACACCAAGCTGAAGACAAGTATAGCTTCGAGACAGGGACTACTAGATTTTGTCCAATTGGGAAGTTAAATATACACAGTCTTGCCTGTCCAAAGCAGAACTTGCTAGAATACTTGCAGAGACACAAAACACAGAAGCGAGCAAACATCTTTCAGCATGGCCACGAGCACGAGGAGGGAAATGGAGCAGGGCAAGCAAAGCGTGGAAAACAGAAGCAGCAGCTTAAAGGCAGCAGTGTAAAGTCAGAACTGATTTTTAAGTGGATTTTAGCATTAGTGAAAGGTGTCGAATTGAGAGCACTGAAGATGTAGTGCCTTCTCTTTTTCAGAGAGGCAGAACCCAGAAAGCAGAGTGAGTTGGTGCAGACTGTACAGCCAGCATGCCTGGCTGTCCTCCAGTCCGGAAGGTGGAAGAGGAATCCAGTCTGAGCAGTTACTACACATCTTGCTTCTCTGCCAACGAGTAAACTAACAGACAGCAACCACATGGTTAAATTTCAGATGCAAATGCAGCCTAAGAACAGAGGCTGAATGCCAGTCACATGGCAGCCACTGCTCTTTGTTCAGTGCAATTCTGAGCTGGAATTTCAAGTAACCTAATCATTCAAACATGGGAAGTGTTACAGTCAGGGACAGTAAGAAATAACAAATTTAGTTCTTTGATACAGAACAAAGGCAGAAAATAGCAAAAGAGCTCTCTCTTGTATGTGAAGGAAAATTTACCTTCATGTCACCAGCTGAACTGTACCTGAATAAACCCCTGACATAAAGGAAGAGGAGGAGGAGGAGGAGAAGGTATACTACTACTGGAAGAGCTAAGAGGAGTGCTAAACAGAATTCAGTAAAAGCTAAAAGAGAAGTGGCAGCAATACAAATGGACATAAAGCATTCTATTTTCAAGAATCTTTATGCACAAAGGAAGCAAACAGAAAATACCTAGGCATATCCTTATCAAGAAAGAGCCTGTAAAAACATAGAAAGAGCTTCAGTTAGTGCAGCCAAAAGCAGAACAGAAAAGCAACGGCTGAGAGGAACAGAACAAGTGGACTGAAAAAAAAAAAGCCCAAACAAAATGGTATCAACCAGAAAATAAGTCTGCAGACAATGATGAAACAGAAGACATATCCCTTAACAGGGCTTCAATCCCACTCCACCAGCTCTGCCATGCACTCATCCCACAACTTCAACCTCAACATTTTGGAAGAGATGGTCAACAACTTGACATCATTCACACTCCTTCCTCCACGCAGCTCACCCAACAGAAATCTACAGGGCTATGTAGGAATTCCTTGAAGTTGCTAGAGAACAGGAAGTGTAGTGTTTTCCAACTGCAAATGCAATAGTTCCCTTATTTTCCAGTGATCACTTAATTCAAACCCATTAAAACACCCAGTTCTCAGTGGGAGGCAAAGAGTAACTGGTAGGGCTCTGCCACTGGTGCATGTACAGACACCAGGTGACAGGAAGACATTCAGCTGGTAGATGCAGCGTCAGGAATCCACCTTTAACATCACAGTGGTATTTCAAAATCCAAGCCTTTAAAGGAGAAGGAAGAAGCCATTTCAGTGCCTAGAAGGATGCTGTCTCCAGCATCCGGCAGCTGCAGCAGATAATGGGCTCCAAAACAATCCCCTCCCCTCCAGAAATGCTCAGTTAAATTTCAGAGATATTCCTGCTTTGCACCAGCTAAACAGAGCCATGGAGTGGTCAAGTGACTTGGCTGATGTCAGAGGAGGGAGAGGCTGTGCTGGCAATGCACCATTCTGCTTCACTGCCTTTTGTTGCAGACACTGAAGCGAAACAATGTGGAGTCTGACTGATCTTCACAGCAACGAACCCTGATGAGAGACACACAGCCAGAAAGCTCTCAGACAGGGGCCCTGCTGGTGCCCAAGTGCCTGCAGTCACACGGAACAGACACCCCCTTCATTAGAACTGGAGTCAATTTGTGATCCATCTGTAGAAATGCACAAATTAGGAAGTTTAATTTACAAAGCGTGGGTCTTGCTTGAATTGTCATATGCTTGTTCCAGGAATAATACAGGTATGTACTCATCCACAAACACATCCCCTGAGCTTGCTCTTGCACTTCAGTGCTGTATTCTAGCAACAAACCTTGATGGCAGTTTAAAAGTTTTGCGTAAATCCTGAGACCCATAATGTGTTCCTTTCCATCCTCCCTTTATGGTGCTAACACATGGAAAGTAATTCAAATACATTAGCAAGAAATCCTCCAGGTAGACCAAGGGACTTCAGCCTTTGCAAGAACTGATGGTAACAATCATTCTCTAGCTGTGTGCTCTGTGCCCATGGAATTCCACATTCAATATTCAGCAATGTTCCCAGCTTGCTAAACACCCCGCCAATTCCTCAGCACTCAAAGGAATACCAGATTCCTGTTAAGCTTGCTCACTTTATTCACTTACCTATTGGTGCTGTGAGAGGACTTCAGGTATTTTGCAGAGATAATATTCAAAGACAGAATGGCATCCACAGCAGCTTCATCTACCTCTGCTTTATTTCTTATACGCCCTGAAAAGGGTAGGAGAGGGAATCAAAACTAAACCTGAAGCCCAGAAGGAATTTCTTTCCCCAAACACCATTTCAGAGTACGTGATTAACAAGCAGCTGTAAGTGGAAGTTGTAAAACTTTGATTTTTCCTCTGGATCTTTTTTTAAATCCTCCTCTCACAGCCCATACTCAAAGATGACAGAATCTGATACAAAGAGAAATCACCATTTGTAGTGTTTCTTTACACAGCAACATGCAAACCCACATACTCACCAACAACCAGCTCTCGCACATCCTTCCAGTGCAGCTCACTGCCCTTCTCATGGATAATGGTGACTGTGATTCGACGCTGGATTCCCTGGTAGAGTTCAAAAACAAACCACTGGTGAAGTATACATACAGACACACACACACACACACACTAACATCATCTGTTTTGCAGTTACATGTTAGTTGCAGTAGATTCTACTCTTCTAAACGAAGACGACAATTATCCAGGGTGAAGGTGCTTTGGGTGTTACTGTTTCAAAAGAAACTGAAAGCTGCTGGCCTGTTTTGTGGATTTGTCAATGGAATTACAAAAGACAGAATTACTCTGGTTTAAACTGGAAGTCACTGATGAGGACAGTAGTAAATCCATAACTGAGTAGCATGTGTATGCTTTTTAAGGAAATAATTGGAATATGAATTCTGTTCCTAAGCTATAAGAACTGTTCTCATCTTTTTACAAAGAGAGGAAACGTAAGTCACAGGCAGACTATGAAAAGGAAGTGAAAATTTGAGAGTAGAAAAAACATAACATAAACCTATAAACAATATTTAACTAGCATTATATTTAGAATCTAGCTAAAGACAAATCAGTATTACAGGCATTTAAAACGTATTGAGACGTGGTCATTTTGTAGATCAGTCTCACAGCCACATGCAGTGAGAAAGAATCAACGAAAACTGAGTGCCCAGGATCCTTCTGTGTCCTTGGGAGAGATGCTGGAGAACCAAGGCACAATCCTGGTCCTAAAGGATCCTGCTTTTTAAAAGGCTTTCATCTTTCATGAGTGGGATGCATGCTGACAAGCAAAGGAAGTGGTAATATACTAGAGGCCAAACATATCTTCCTGACAGCCCAGAGCTCACAGACTAAGTACAGACTGAGAGATGACTGACCCTACAGCTATCATTAGAGAGCTGTGTGGGAAAGGAGACAGGAAAGATGCAAAATCCAGTCATTAGCATTCTATCCTCCCCACAGAGATGCAACTTGCTCTTCTACAGCTTTCATTAGTACCTGGTGAAGCAGGAAGGTCCCCTGACAGGGCAGGCCTCCAGTGTGGTCCACAATAGCAGGAATATACCTGTGTGAGACAGACAAATCAACACGCATGGAAGATACACCAGCACAGCAACTTTACTCTGTATTCTGCTGCCAAGAGTTACCTCTCCATAAAATAACTGAGGAAAGAAGTCTGTTTCTACTGACTCTCAGACTGGACTCTTGATTGCATTTCCACATCAGTGGAATAGAGAAGTATCACACACACTGTACTGCCAGTGCTTCTGGAAAACTCTGTGGAACTCACTTCTTATTATAATCCCTAAATACCTATTAGGACAAAACCTGTAGCAAAGCTGAGCATAAAATAGGGCCTGCTAGAAAACTGGTGTGCATGGGCTTTCAAAGCAGAAAGATTACTTCAAGTGCAAAAGAACGTCATGTTCTATCTCTTCAGTCCTTCCCAATGGGGACAACAAATGCCAGCAAAATTTCGCCCACTCCCTACAAACCACCCAAAGCCAACACCCAATAATGATTGCTAAACTTCATCCTGGTCTGGACAGAACAAAGGAGAAAAGATCAAACTCTTATAAACCATTGTTCTTAAAACATAAAAGATTAATACTGGACTTACTCCCCCGTTGGCTCCAATTCGCTGATCTCAAACCACACAAGCAGGTCGTATTTGCTCACACTCTGGCCCAGGCTGGGTTTGTTCATCGTATTTAACTTTGTAGCTGGCACTTGGAGACATTAAAAAACAAGAAAGAAAGGGGAGGGGGGGGGAAGACTGGTTTACAAAGACTGAAGTAAAGCTTACCCTGGGGTTCACAGAAACACATCACTGCAGTGATCCTATGTATTCTATGTACATACACAGACCACATCTTTTTCCACGAAAGTTATGTTGCTTACAGCAATCACTACTTCTCAAAGTGTTGGTTTTTAAATCTAAGCTACTTGATTTTATTTAAAAAAAAAAAAAGTTAAATAATGAAATAAAAGTATATCCAAAAAGCTTGTAAAAATATGCAGTCTGTCTAGATCTACAGAAAAAGAGCTTCCTCAAAACGTGCATCAGTTATTTTATGGCTTAACAATTTGTGATTTAGATTAAGTCCCTTCATCTACAGTATTACTCACCCATTAAGTACATTTCTCCTTCCCCACACAAGAAAAGAAAAAAATCAAGAACTTAAAACTTCAGTCTTCACTTCTTCGCATTACAAATTGCTGGTCTGCTGTCCCAGTTTAGGTGAGATAAAGTGTATGTAAAAATGCTGAACAAGACTTATTTTAGAGCCATAATCCTGCCAAAATATGTTTCTGGGCTCCTTACGTTTTGGTATTAGTGACTGCTACCAGACAGATCCTCTTTAATTCCTCTGCAATTGATTTTCTATTTTTTTCCCCTTTCACATACTAACCTCATTGCTGTTATTAAGCCAAATAACTATTCTCCCTTCTAGCCTCTCCAGCCTCATTCTTGCCTTGCTCAAGTGTTCTTTAGGTTCTCCTGTCTTCACACCTCTGTGTATCCTTCAGCTTCCACCATGACTTAATTTCTCATGCACTAGAAGGGTGTAACAGCCCCCAGCTAAGAAAAGGTCCTGTCATCTGTGCCCATGTAGTCTCTTTTGGGAAACAACCCAACAAGAGTGAATTCTGTTTCTATTCTGGGTGAAGCAGCAGCTACCTCCAAGGGACAGATTTTACAAGAATCAGTTATTTACAGCACTACAACCCCATAGGCAACAAGCCTCAGTGTCATCATTTACTCCTCCCATTCATCACTTGGGGCAGTCACTCCCTTATACACATCATAACATGTAGCTGCCCAAGAATTCATCAATGCTGCTGATAGCAAGAGGAACAGCAAACACACAGGTCACTCCAGTTTATTGCTAAGCTGAGAAACTCAACAGCAGCAGAGAAGAAAACCAAGATAAGGACATATCTAAACGTGAAAAACAGTTCTAGAAGTTCTCAGGAACTTGCTTTGGCACAATTAACAACCAGCGTGTACTTTTTTTTTTCCCTAATAAGACAGAATACAAATGGGAGGAACATGCACTGTGAGTGGCAAAAAAAACCCCAAAAAAGATGAAAAAAAAAGAAACCTACACAGGACATTTCCCCTGCAGGTAGCTGGTTTTTTCATATGTAGCATCTCTCATCCCAATTAAAAAAAAAAAGTACAGAGCACACACAAAAATTAAAAAAATCAGAGGTCCAGGAAGTTGCAGAGAATAGATCCAGAGACAGAAAAATCTGTGATGCCTGGCTCACTGGAGTTTATAGACTTTCTGTATGGCTCTCTCTAGCCCTGAATTTAAGCACAGCATCATCTTTCCATGATGGCAACCATGGCAGTTTCTAGTCCCAAGAACACTACACGATAAAGATCAGGAAAAAGGGATTTTGAAGCACGTTTTGGAACTACTTCTATATCTACCATAGACCAAGTTTGGCTACTAACCATCTCGTTTAGGAGCCCGCTCACTCTGACAACTGGGAACAGGCAGAAAGAGAAAAGGTGGCAGCTGGTCAGCTCCATCCTGGAAAGCAGCCACAGCAGAGGATGCAAGCACGTTGGCATGCTCGGACAGTGTGTTCAGCACATGCACGTTTACATAGCCAGACATAAGATACCTAATCAACTCAATTTTTCTTTCATGGTCTGCAAAGGGAATGGAACACACACACAACAAAAAAAAAAGGATGGTAGAAATAGGCAGGTGAAGAGAAAGCTGGAGGAGGAGGAAATGAAAAGGTGAAATGGAAAACCACAGAAGAGGTCAGCATGTGTTATTACAATTCAGCAAAAGGATCATTTCAACAAGACTGACTCGCTAAATGAGCATGTTAGAGAGCAAAAAGATGAAGCAGTTAATGAATAAGTAAATTTTCAGTCGAGTGCTCAGCAAGCACATCAAGAGCCACAGCCAGATCTCATGGAATATGGTCAGCACTTGAGGAATGAAATTCTACCCCTTAACGACCCAAGAAGCATTTCTGCAGGAGGAGGTTCAAAAGAACACACAAAAAGGAAAACAGCCAGCAAAGATGGATCCAATGCCCTTTGCAGCTTTCACTCCATTACATTTCTTGGTATCCTGAAGATCTTAAGAAGAATCTACCACCTTCATTTTCAGTATCAGATGTGATGTACAGAATCTGAGAACTGTGCTCACCTGGCTTGGAGAGTGGCATAGGGGGGGGAAAGAATCTTCGGGAAGGCTGTGGAGGGCTATAGAGAAATGAAAAGAATTGTCAACGCTGAGGCAGCTAAACATAAAAATATATACAAATACACAGACGTGTGTGTATGTGTCCACACACACACAGTACAGGCTTAACACTAATTTTTTTTCCTAAAAATATCCTCAAAATCTCAGGAAAACTGGTAAATGTCACCTGGCAGGAAAACAAGTGGACTTGGCACACTTCTCAGACTAAGCTATGTCTTTTTCTATTCTAATTTAATTAATACTAGCTGTCACTAAAAATAAATAACCAAACCAACTTATAATTTCCAACTGCTCTACCTCCATTGCACTGAAAATTTCATTAGGTAACAGACATTTCCCAAAATAACTTAAGGAAAAGCAACAAGCCTCAGCTGACATTTCCTCTTAAAACCAGCACGTGCTTCCTCTTTGCAATTGCTGCCCCCAGTAGGAGGGCAAACCAGGCCCAGCAGTCCAAACAATAGCCTCTTCCCCTCAGCTTTGAAGGCAACAACACCAGGGGTCCTTTCTCTGAGATGGCAGAACAATTCCATCACTCACTAACAAAACATCCTACACTGGGTAAATCATAAAATGGTGGGGGTTGGAAGGGACCTCTGGAGATCGAGTCCAAGCCCCCTGCCAGAGCAGGGTCACCCAGGGCAGGCCACACAGGAACAGATCCAGGCAGGGCTTGAAAGTCTCCAGAGAAGAAGACTCCACAACCTCTCTGGGCAGCCTGGGCCAGGCTCTGTCACGCTCACAGTGAAGAAGTTTCTCCTCATGTTGAGGTGGAACTCCCTGTGTTTCCCTTTGCTACCATCTCCTCTTGTCCTCTCACAGGGCACCACTGAAAAGAGCCTGGCCCCTTCCACTTGACCCCCACCCTGCAGATATTTGTAAACATCCACAAGCTCCCCTCTCAGGCTTCTCTTTTCCACGCTAAACAGCCCCAGGGCTCTCAGCCTTTCCTCATCAGAGATGTTCCAGTCCCTTCAGCATCTTTGTAGACTACGTTGGACTCCCTCTAGTATTTCCCTGTCCCTCTTGAACTGGGGAGCCCAGAACTGGACACAATATTCCAAATGTGGTCTCACCAGTGCAGAGTAGAGAGGAAGGGGAACCTCCCTCGACCTGCTAGACACACTTTTCTTTATGCACCGCGGGATACCACTGGCCTTCTGGACCACAAGGGCACATTGCTGTTCCATGGATAAACAGTGCTCTGCTGGCACTCTTACCTCAGTCAGCAATCCTGCTCCTGACTGTGTGGCTTTATAGTCTCAAGAGTATGAAAATGTACTGCCCAAATTGCAGAGCTAACCTGAGCATGATCACAAAGAGCCTTCATGCCAGAATAGTGAACAATACCTGTTGAGATCCTGTCCTTGCAGATGAAGAGGATGCTGCTGATAATGTCCAAAGACCTCAAACACAATAGGCTTTGTTTTGATGTACTCCACAAATGATTCCGTTACTTCCACAGCGATCTATTAAGCCAAGTAAGGAAAGAAAATGAGATTTACAAAAAGAAAATCTTATTAGTGTGAATTATAGGAATCCATATTTTTCATCCGGTTTAGCACCACTCAGAGGAAAAGCAGTTGCATTCCTTTTTGGTTTAAGCATTAATTCTGCTCTCTGATAAAGGAGAAAATGAAAGCTTCAGTATCAGGCATTTTAAGTAGGAAAAGAAGAGGCTACATGTAACCAAAGGATTACACGCTTCATAAAAATAGATATATTCAGTTCATGAATCATGAGCACTGCCAGTCACACGTATTTTATTTCCTGAATTCCAGACTGCTTTCACTGAGCATCCTGGAAAGGAAATAGGGAATTCAAAGGCAGGAAGTAGAGGTGAAAAAAGAAGAGTTAAATCTGCCACAGAGAATCATTCTGTATTTTGTTCTCCATTGGGGATTACATCATTCACCTGATCACTTCTCCTACTGTCCTTAATAATTCCCCTGGCTGCCCTTTCCCATACACCTCTCAGGAGTTTAACAAGAAGGATACACACAACTCCCACTGCTACAACAGGCACTTACTATTCATGTGAAGTTTTACTTACATTCTGAACGTGGTAAAACCCAAGGGGAGTCCCTCGACCATTGTTTTTGAGAGGTTCTGTTGAGAAAGCTTCATCGTGTCGATGTAAAAAGCTTTAAAGAAAAAAAGGAAAAAAGAAAAATAAACCACCACTGAACAGTTCAGTGAAGATTGCTGGGCTGTGAACCCAACAGAGAAAGGAAAACCATAAATTAAATTTATTCTGCTAGAACTTCACCAGGAGCTGAGTGATGGCCTAAAACTAGGAAGATGTCTTTGGGATCATAATTCCTGTACGTGTTTTGTGTCTTTATTACTCCCATTTTTTGTTCTCTTTCCTAAGAAACTAAGCCAAAGAACACTTCCACTTGAGAGCTACTGACTCAAGGGTCATAGAGCTTCCATTCCAATTGAGCCTATGTACAATCAAATATTGAAACTTTTCACATTAATCAAGCAAAAACTTGAGATATCTTTAACTAGTAACTTAAAAGAGTCCACTCTGATTCGTAATTCCTTTCTGCAAAGCTTTACCCCTTAACACCATGGTAACAGAAAGCAGGTACTGCTTGTAACAGGAATTCCAGTAACCGACGAGGTGTTTATCTTTGCCACACCACACTCCCACTGATTTGAAAAGCTCCGTCAGCCCCTCCCTTGCCCACTATTATTTGCACTCTCTATCAAGCCATTAATTGCCTACTGTAAATAAAGAACAAATTCTTACTTGAACTGGCAGAAAATATCTGCGTATTCAGGAAGGATGCCACTGGCCTGTAGCACTGTCACACGGAAGGTAAACACACTACCCAGTTTCAAGTGATCACCAATTTCCTCAGTGAATCCTTCCATAGTCATCTTTCCATCCAAAGTGGCTGATTTCAAGTCTTAGGGAGACAGAAACATCCCACATGTTATCACCTTGTTCTTCTTTCTTTTTCTTTTCTCCTTTCTTTTCTTAAAATATTCCTTCAGGCAACAGTTTAGTTTCATCACACACTGGGGGGGGGGGGGGGGTGGGGCCCAAATTATTTGCTGATAATCAAAAGATCCAAATACTTGGGAACAGTTTTTCTGCAGAGTTCTTCAAAAGAATAACTCCAGCATCTATTACATGCAACCCATCAGTTATGTCTCCATGTATCCTATTCTTGAAGGACACTCAGAACCTATTTCTATCACTGACTTAAAAGTGTCCCAGATTTCCCTCAGGGTCTCCACAACTACTGCATATTTCTTGCTTACCTAGCTCATTCATTCTGTTGATCTCCTCTGGAGGAGTGGTAACCTCTGAGTTCTGTCCTTGCCCTTCCACAATTCTTAACTCTTCCAACGACAGCCCAGATCGAGTCATCGCAACTGAAGAAAAATCACTCTGAAAAATTAAATGGAGTGGCATAGAACAGAATCCTGCAATTTCTGGTTTTGCCATTCCCCTTCTTCCCCTGCAATAATTATTCTTTATTTAGAAGCACAGACTACTGCACTCAAGGAACTCTAACTCAATTTTAACACTTCTTACCTTATCAAAATATTCATTGTCGAATGAAATCTTAGCTGTGCCAGACTGCCGAATACCAGATCCATAATCTGGGGCTTCTTCATCAGCTAAAAAAAAAAGGAAAAGAAAAAAACAATGACGGGGAGGAGAGGGAAAAACCTTCAGTTATCTAAATGGGAATTACAATTACAATGGAAACCAGTCTGTAAAGAAGAGATGTGGTTCCAGTCATCCAATTAGACTAAGTGCTGGAAAAATTCATAGCAGAAATCTATCCATCATGAACCCAAGTGTGGGAAAACAACAAAGTAAGCTATGAAATTTCATAATGAATACCCATAACTCTAGAGAATTCTGAATGCAAAACAACTTTTGTACTCATTTGGATTATTTCTTCTGATTACTAAACCCGAGGTAAATGAACATACCATTACACAATGACCCACATGGGAATATACAGTTACATGGATTGAAACTGCCACCTAAAATTCTGCAGCCATAAATGAAGCAGTAATGCTAGAAAAGCTTCACAAGGAAGGCTGTAAGTCAGAAAGGCAGTTCTGTCCATACCATCTGTCCATTTAATCTCCTCTACAGGGCATGTCGCACAGGAACACATCAAGACGGGTTTTGAAAGTCTCTAGAGAAGGAGACTCCACCTCCTCTCTGGGCAGCCTGTTCCAGACTCCATCACCCTCACAGTGAAGAAGTTCCTCCTCATGTTGAGGTGGAACCTTCCATGCTCAAGTTTATCCCCATTGTTCCTTGCCCTATTGCTGGGCACTACAGAAAAGAGACTGGGCCCTTCCATTTGACACCCACCCTGCAGATATTTATAGACATTAATAAGGTCCCTTCTCATTATTCTCCTCTCAAGACTAAACAGCCCCAGTTCCCTCAGTCTTTCTTCATAGGGGAGATGCTCAAGTCCCTTAACCACCCTCATCGCCTCCATTGGACTCTCTCCAGTAGATCCCCGTCTCTCTTAAACTGGGGAGCCCAAAACCAGACACAGTATCCCAGGTGTGGTTTAACTAGGTTTGAGTCTAAGAGAGAATGGTTTGATGCGTTTGCCTGTTTTTTAAAGCTGCAGCTATTCACAGCACACCAAGGAGTTGCACCCAAAGCTCCTGGAGCAGCCCACCTGCTATAGCCTGCACCGCCACTCGCAGAAAGCCTCGTACTTCTCCCTTCTCGCTAACGACGGCCACTCGGTGAATAAGGGGCACCGGGTACAGCAGATTGCTCAGGTACACGAATGCTCTGGTGACAGGAAGGAAAGAAAACACAGAGAGCATTAGGCAGGCACCTGCCAGACCCGAGGGCAGTATCCGGCTGGCTAACGGGACATTCAGATCTTCAGACAGTGTGGTCACGTATCCATACTGTACACAGAGGGCTCTGCAGCAGTGAAGCCACAGAATGCTCTAAAACAGAGTATACTGGAGACACAGGGCTTGTATTAGAGAGTTACAGAACATATGAAGGAGACAATTTAAGATGATGGCTTTATAGAAGATCATTTTAGATGCACTACAGTTGTAAATGGAGCTGTTAGCAAGATGGCAGACGTCTACTAAGGAGCTACTGATTAAAAAGAATTGAGTTTCCCACCCCATGTTTGTAGATTAAACTGACAAATTAAAAGGGAATTGATCTACTGTGTTCACACAGCCTCGAATACTTTACTGAACTTACAAAACCACTCTTCAAAACAGGCTGACTGAATGTTTTCTCTCTTCTATGGTCATTTGAGAACAGTGGATACAGAGTAATCAGAACTCCCCAATGAACCAGAAGTCACCTCTTAGGTTTCTTGGAAGACTCACTGACTGTACAGAGAGTGGAAGACTGAGAAGTCTTCACAGCTGAATATCTTTAGGAGTATTGGATTTCTTTCTTTTTAAAAGAAACTCAAAGCAAACAGCAAAACCCCACAACAGTAACGTAGAGCAGGCATTTAGAAATTACACCTTACAACAGGAAAAGCAGCATCCAGGCCCAGTACTGGATGATCCTGCCATACACTAATTTTAAAGCTACACACAAGCAGGGTCTATTTTGGAACAGTAAGTTCACACGTTTAAGTGTCAGGCTAACGCTGTTACGTTATTTTATGTTCCTGCAATAATTGCACAGGTTCTTAAAACACCCCACCTCAGCTTGATTAGCTTGAGCACAGCTTTAACTGTTGAGAAGCCTAACGAGTCAGGTAAAGAATGGCTCTCAACAAGGGGAAAAACGTAAAGCTACATTTATTAAGTGAATTGTTTCAGAGTTCAGAAGAGTACTGAGATGCACAGAAGTTTAACCAGTGGTTTTACCAGTTGTTAAATTTAAAGTGACTAACCAATTATGTAATCTATATTAATTTATGCATATTAAACTAAACACCGGTTATTTGTTTAACTGGATTTTCTTCTTGCAGTCCTTTTTATTAGTCTTTATTAAAGTATAATTAATTCCTAACATTTATAATTGTTATTATCTAATATTCATACGGCAAGTCCTATATGAGACAAGAGGACAGAGAGAAATACAGATGTTCACTGCCTCTGTCTGGGCCATCAGCTGTAGAATTTGTTCTGTGAACACAGCAAGACTGATCCGAACTCAGATCCTTGGGACACAGAGCTAAGGACCAAAGCTAGGACAGGGAAGTGTTGGTTTCTCCTTGGGTTCACATGCCCGTTCCCAGAATGAATGAATGATCTTGAAATGACAAGGTAGTCAAACACGTGTCAGTTGTGAACCAAAAAGACAAAAATAATGCTACTAAAAACAAGGTGGTGACGAAATGCAATAGAGAAGAGAATGATTAATAAGGCTATAAAAGTAGCAGAACAAAAAATGAAGAAAACCATACAACAACAAAAAAACCAACTGCAACGTAACACTTGACTAAGATTAGGATATAATTCCTTTTCAGTCTGCTCCAAAGTGAGGTAAGCACTGATAAAGCAGGGAAGGGAGAAGAGACAATTTGAAGTAACAAAATAGGAAGTTATTTTTTTCTTTTTCCTTTTTTTTTTGCCCCCTCTTTTTTTTTTTCCCCCCCCCTTTCTTCCCCCCCACCTCTAAGAAAACATTTTCATTTTTAGCTTTGAAATTTCAGGTGGTGCTCATCCCACCATACAAGGAACCAGTCTGTCATACTAGCAAGCTGGAAGTGTTCACTTGGACTGGACCAGGGATGGAGTTCAGGAAGGTATGTAGTTATATGCTCAACATGAGAAACACACGCAGTTTGAAAACCACATTTCAAGCCAGGAAGAACAGACATTGTTCCCCAACAGAAAGGAATCTAAAGAGCTTTGCATTGATATGTATATAGCAAGAGACTAAAAGAGGCAGTCATGAAAGAAGCCTTCCTACTTCAAAGCCAAACTAGTGGAAAGTGAAAGCATTAACTGCATGAAAAAGAAAAATATGTTTTTATTTGCATGGCTAAAGTCCTGAAGCTGCTGTTCAGCATATGAAAGCATTCAGCTTTACTAACAACTACGATTCTGTCACCTCAGTAAAACGACCATACCAAAGGAAAAAAGAAAAAAAATAAAAAGATATATATTTCTCATCTTCCTTAACTTCCTTCCATTCAGTCACCTAGCTCCCTGGAATCATTTTAACTTGGAGAAAGAAAAGCACACAATGCAAGAAGTTTTAAGCTTCCTCCTTGGTGCCGAAAATGCTGGTCTCTGCTGTAGAAGGGAGAGCAATAGCACATTTGCTGTACAGAGAAAAGAGCTGGTTTATGCAGCAATGCTGCCTTCCACTGCCATTCCATCTGCTTCATCACAGGACAGTACCAAGTTAGGAGTGGATGAAATCTTAAGGTTATCCTCCTCCTCTTCCCGCAGCTGGCAGGAGTCCCACTCCCCAAAACATCCCATATGCAAGTGTCCCCCTGCACCTTTGCCCAGCAGACTGAAAGAGGGGGAGCTGGATTAGCAGAAAGATTGGTGAGGTAAAATGGCATACTCACAACAAAACTAGAAATGAAATTTAACAAACACAATTTTTTTTAAAGAACAAAACCAAAACCAACAGAACTCAGAATGATGACGGATATTTTTGAAATAAACACATCAATTCAAGATTTAAATAAAATGTTCCATAGAGCTCTCCCACCTCCCTTAAAAACATAGCAAATGCTTGATATGTCACACCATTAAATAGACTCAGCCTTAAAGACAGCCCAGCATGCCAGAAGAGATGGCTAAAGGGACCAGCTCTTTTTTCCTTCTCTTTTTAATAGTTATAGTACAAATAAGACAGTCACAGCACAGAGAGAGAGAGGGAAAAAAAAAATACAGCGATGCCCAAGGAGTTGGATAACTACACAACTAATTTCCCCTCCTCTTCCTCTCCTTTGTGACCTGGACTCATTATTGCTGATGACACCCCCCCCACCCCAAAAAAATACTAGAAGTTACTTTGTTTTTTTCCTACACATTCCACAACAAATAAAATAGTATGCAGTTAAATGTGTTAAGGAATTCTGGCTCTGTTAGAAATGGAACATTACCTTGTGCTCAAGACAGTAACTACATAGACGGACATACCCTCTGATATTAAGTCACGCTGTTCAAAAGTAGAATTCTCATGCTGGAAGACACTGAGGAATCAAAATAGTTACTACTCAGTGGCCATAAACAGTCTAACAGCCTTCTGCTGGCAGAATCAGCACAATAAAAGAACAGAACAAGAATAGAAACAGAACAGACTAGAAACTAACAATGAGGAAGAGGTCATTTAGCTGTCTACTCAGAGATAATACAAACTAAGCTGCAACCTTCAATACAATTTACAACCCAAGTAGAGTTCCTTAACATGTGCAGCTCGCAGGGTTCAGGGCAGCACCCTTAACCCCCGTGGCTTCCCCTGTCTGTCTAGAGAGACAGAGCTCAGTATTCTTTTTCAGCCGTGGACATGGGAAGCAAGCTGTGCCACTGCCAGGAAGCACGACTGTTGTCATTCTACACTGTATTCACTCAGCTTGTGTTGCGCTTCCTGGCGAGTTTGTGAAATGAAGATGAATAGCTCCACTTTTTTTCCCAAGCAGCGAAAGCCCCGCTCGGAAAGACCGTGCCCAAGAGGAGGACGTGCCCAGTGGGCCAGCACTGGTGCAGGAAAGCAGTCCCAGGCATCGCAGACCGCGCACGGCTGCTTTCCCCTGCTGGCAGCCACTTCCAGCCAGGCAAGATGGCTTTTCCAAACCGACTCTCGTGGCTCAGACTGCCCTGAAAGAATTAGATTTTATAAAACTCATTAGCAGACACTGCACGTGAGGGCACAAATTCAGAGATCCAAGAGGACTAATGCAACCTCTTGCATCTTTTGTAACTGTAATTTTTGTTTCAAAGACTAGATGAAGGAAGTTCCGAGTTTTAATCACAGCTTGTAAGTAAGTCCACTGAAGACAAGGAATGAGGTCAGACAATACAGCTAAACTGATCTAAAAGCTCGATAAAAGACTGACAAACTCAATCCCTTATTTTCCCAAACAATGAATCAACTTTCTGGCATTTGAGGAAACTGCAAAAAGATCCCACCTTCCTGACCACAAAATCCTCCCTGCTTGCAGTCACAGAAAAGGATGAAGTCAAGCTCTGGTCTTTTCTCTTTGTTCCTCCCTTCCTCCAGCCACAGAGTCTCACCCCCTCTTTTGGACAGGGCCTGTGGTGACCACCTCCCTTACTGATGTAACAAGTAGACTGGCTGAGAGCCTAACTGGGGGAGTGCAAATAGAAGAGAGGGAAGCAAAGTCACTAAACAAAATCTTTGTTTCTTGTCAGGAGTTACATGTTTGGACAAGGCTATCTGTGAAAAAACAGTGCAAAGTACTTATTTTTTTATGCAACTTGATGTCCTTAGGGTCTACAGCACAGACTGAGGTCTGATAATGCCTGAATCATACCTAGATTGGCAAAATAGATACTTTAAAATACATGAAGCAAACCTGTTTCAGAAATTCGAGCACAGTGCATGGGTAAAGCACTGATAAATTCACTGCCAGCCCGGGAACTTTAATGATGATGACTGTTCACTACGTAATACTTGCTACCTAGAGTCACATGTGATCCAAGAAGCCAAATCATGCCAAAGAATACTCTCTTCCTCATCAAAAAAGGGTCATTCTTCTTTCTCCTCATGCCATCTTTTCTCTCCAGGCACAGAGGATGTTAGATGAGTTTTCAAAAAATGGATCTATTGGATTGGACTTCAAGACTTTCCACTCTCTCTTCTACAGGAGGAAAAATGACATATTACAATACCATCTTAGGGAACTTGCAATGGCTAAATAGAGCATTCTTACAAATCACGCTTAAATAGCGTACACCAGCAAAACCACATTCGTCCTACGTTGTGGCAAGTGTCTAGAAATAGAAATATCTTTACACTGTCACATCTAAGGATTCTTTTCTCAATTATTAAGTAGTTCCTCGTGGCCTCTGACAGGGGAATTTAAAACTCCAGATTAATCCACACTCATTCTCTGGCAGTTCCAATTGGTGGGTATCGATATTTTGGCTGGCCTGACAGATGTTCTCTGCCGCATGAGGCAAAGCCATTGCAGTCTGTGGCAAGAGCTGGTCCCTTTTGGCCATTCTCACAGTAACCTCACCAACCTTCCCACTAAAATGAACCAAGGGGATCGGTCGTAAAACGGGTCGCGCCCATCATTGAAGAGGTCTGATCCCTCCTCAGTTCCGACGTCGGAGCCAGTATCATCCACAAAGGCCTCATCATCAAAGTCCTCCATCTCATCCTGCTGCTCATCAGCCAGTTCAGTGATGTCGGAGTCAGCCGTGGAGAAAGTGGGGGAGGGCGTGCGATCAGCAAGGCGCTCATTCACGCAGCCATGGAATATGGGGGAGCTAGATATCAGTTAACGGAATACCAATTAACAGAGTGAGGGGAAAGAAGAATGCTTCATTTAACAGCCGTCTGCTGCCATCAGCACAGAGACCACCTGAACAACAAGCAAAGGCTTCACACCATCTGGACTGCAAGGGAAGGGATTGCTAATAAAGTCAGGAAAAAAAAAAAAGCATCCTTGAACTGAGCAGAAAGCAACTGAAAAATGAATATAAACATGGCCGAACATAGAGCTCTTGAGAGCACATCCATTTAACAGAGCTACAACTCTTATTTCCAACACACAGCATCTTTGTAAAGAAAAATATTGTAAAGGTGCAGCCGACATCAGGAAATATTAAAGAATCCCATCAGATATTAGGTGTTTCCATAGGGTATGGCCAGCTATTGGAACCACGTATGTAAGGCCCTGGACCACCTTTCCCCTCGGTTTCCAGCATTCTTCACATTCTCACAGCTCTGATCCACTGACTTTAGATAGAACTTAGCTAGCTACATCTCTAGAAGATAAACTTTAAACTTACTACGGGTTCAGTCAAATCAGATCCTACGGGGTTACACCAGAACTGCAATATTCTAAAGCACAATTTCTGCTCTTTGCTCTCTTTTAAGTCTATCAGAAATCCCTGAAAGACAAACACACACGACTAACACTAGTGGCCATACCATTTATAACCACAAAGTCAAAGTTCATCCAGAACTGATATGAGTCACCAGTGTACCAGCAAGTTGAGATTATCTACACATACCTTCCAACAAGCTTGAACCAGTGAAAGCGATCATAAAAGGGGTCACTGCCTGTCATTGTGCTCTCACTCTCATCCTGGGTATTAGATGCCATTTCCCCAGCTCTGTCATACATCTCACGCATCAGGTCCAACCTCTGCCTGCGTAGAAGAAAGCAAGGTTAAAAAAGTAAGAGTGAATTAAAAAAACTCAGCATAGCAAGGTACACGGACTTCCCCTAAACCAAACTGCACATAGGAAAGGGAGAACAGAGAACAGAAAAGTCTGTACCACTAAATTTGGTGCTGTAGTAATTCTCTGATGTGTTAGAGATTCTGGGAAATATTCTGTAGGCTAAGCCCACTAAGCATGAGGTGAGGTCACTGCAGAAGCGTGGGTAAATCTCAGATTTCATCCAGACTTGCAAATATTCTTTTTTCGCATCTAATTCTGGCATGGTTTTTTTGCTTACTGTTTTGCATCAGACAATGTCAGTGAGTAATTTAAGCAGGTTTTTTGCATGCCATTCCAGAAACATTGGCATTTTGATTCCTTGAATATACAAAAGTTTGCTCTCCAGTAGCATTTACATACTTGAGTTTTTCCAAGGACCAGTAATGTGTTGCTCCGTTCTTCAGATCCTGGACTTCCACAGCTACCACCGTGCGGGGGAAAGGTCTGTTGTCCCGGGTCTTCTCCAACTCGGTGGGCAACAGCTCGGGTGGCAGTGGTGAATAGAGGGTGTCTGTCAGCAGGACAAACTGAAATTGCACCTGAATGGAAAAAGAAACATTCCTTGAGTTCTGAGAAGTCAGACATCCTCATCACAGAGGACAGACACCTAACCTAAGGCAAGGTATGAAGCCAGTTCCACTTTCATCTCTGAATAGATTCCAGGTGGTTTTACATGGCTGGTTTTTTGGGGTGGGTTTTTTTTTTTTTTTGGTCTCAAAACAGGATAAAACATTTTTCACCTGACTGCACATACTTTGCCTTTATTGTCATGACTAGCAGATGTCTGGAAAACTACAGACCTAGCACATCCTGCAGCACCCACTTTTCATGGAAAGATGAATGACCACATGAAGTTAAAAGCAAAGAGAAAAAAGACAGGGCCCCGCAGAGATGTGCTTGTACATGTGTTTATGATATTGACAGGAACAGCATAAGGGAAAAAGAAAAAGAGAAGAATACATCAACAGAATTTGCATGGGATGTTCATTCAGCCACAAGTCTGAGTCAGAGACTCATGATTTTCTGAACCCTCTTAAAGCCCTGACTACTAAGCAAGAGACATATAACTTTAAAGACTGCAAGGAATTCTGAACGTTTGAAGCAGGATTATAGAGTCAAAACTGGTCAGTTGGAAAATTCAAAAAGATACTCTGCATATCCCTACCTTTTTCTTTAACTCTACACTGATTGCATTGGCTTCTTTCAGATACACTGCATTTCCCCAGAGCTGGTCCCGCAGTGAAGTAAACTGATGAAATTTCCACTTCCTGAAAGCCCACTGTGCAAGTTCATACTCATGTCGTGTCCAGGGCACTAGGAAAAGCAAAGAAACACAGAAAAATAAGACATTGTGGCTTCTTCTCTAAACCACTGCATGCAGTACCTAATATTACTGCTGACTGTGTCATCGAGTTCTCAACATCTTGTCTGGAAAAGAACAGAAAACAAACCCCTGCATTTTTATTATTCAGTGAGGAAAAACTAGCTCCAAACTTCCTCACTGCTAGCAGTGGAGATACAATGATCAAGTAAGGAGATTTGAAACAGAGAACACCAAGTAAATTCTACTCCTTTTATTTGAAATTAATTAACAATTATTAAAGCCAAATGCTGAAACAGTGGAAAGAAAGCAACTATTATGGGAATAATAAACTGTAACTTCTCTCCAGAAATGGAGTTACACAGACACATCTCAGCACGAATTCTAAGAATTCCTACCAAACAGAAAAAAGAAACTTCAAAAACCAAAACAAGGAAACAAAGGCAAAAGCATTATTTTGGTTTAAGACATCTGAATTCTGTTAGTGTCAAAAAAAAAAAAAAGACAAACTCCTTAAAATTCAATAGCACCAAATCAAAGCTTGTAGTTCAACTGAACTAGTTTGTGCATCAATTGAATTTGGGAATGTAGATCTACTCTTTATGTGGAACTATTCTGTGAATAGGTGTTCTACATCTTTAGGCTGTGATGGTCACAGATCAGGAAGCTATGAAGTTTTTCACAGCCTTCCAAAGCAAGTTTTCTATGTATTGCAAGAGAGGTTATAGCAACTGTTCCTTTAGCCTTGGCTACATCGAGTATTTTCGCTTCAAACTCACCTTCTTCTTCCTCCTCCTCCTCCTCTGTTGTTTCAGCTGCCAAGGATCGTGTTTCTACCTGCTTCTGTAAGGCCTGCAGCTTACTCTCATAGTCCTGTGGGGAGAGAGGAGATACAGTATAGGAGGACAGACAAAAGCAAGGAGAACAGTTAAGAGAGACTAACACCTCAGATGGAATGACAGACACAGAGAACAAATACATAAAGACATTGCCTTTAACGCTGAGGTCACGCACCAACCTCCACTGTTTTGGTATAATCTGTCCTTGAAAAGAGAGAGGGCAGAGGCCAATACAATTAAGAGAGTAGTGTTGGTTTTTAAATCATCAGATATACATGCTCATAGGATCTGCAAGAGGGAAAGGCTTCAGATATTTTTTGGTAAAGTCTGGGAAAAGGGGATTCTTTTGAGAACCTGCTTGTTGCGTTCGGGGACGTAGGAAACAGGCAGAAATTGAGGAGGAAGTACAGAAATAAACTTAAAAGGGGAGGATTATTCACCTTCATTTTCTCAAACAGAAGGATTAACAGCACCACTGATTTGCCTTTTGATACAAAAAAAGTTCATTTTGGATTTCACAAGAAGAAAAAAAAAACAAAAGACATTTGTTTTCAGTGAGATTTTCCTCTTGGGATGGGTATCACTCTCTCACACGTGTGTTTAATAGAGTGGAAGATGAAAAAAGCCATCGTCCTGGCAAGCGGGCTGAGAAGTCTGTGCAGAGGTTTCCCCAGAAGGAACACTTCAGCAATACCTTCGGCTACAAGAGCATTTTCTTCCCGTTCAGCATAATCATGCCTTGAAATAAATGCTACTAAGACCTAATGACTTTTATTATTTGCTGGTAAAACGAATATAGAGTCAAGATATTTCCAACAGACACCCTGTGCTCCTGGGCTCAGAGCCTACCTCACTACTGTATTTTATTTTTTGAAGGTAATCCTTTGGGATACATGAAACAAATCAAACTGGTTTCCGAGCATTTTTATACAAGAGTTGCAACAACAATTCACTAAAAGCATTTACAGAGTTCTTAAGGAGAATTCTTGAAGCCACTCGTCTTGTACTCCAACCTTCTCTCTTCCACAGCTCCAAATCCTAAAATTCTTCTCCAAGCACTGCTCCCAGTAATGCATTTCTAAGTCTAACAGGTGTAGAAGGCAAGCTTTACACACTTTCCTCCCATCCTATTTAAACATCCCACCTCAACAGCTCCATTACTTTGTTATCATACAGCAAGTACAGTACTTAACATTGCCACAATCTCATTGTGTAAAATTAACACAAGTTCAGTCAGAAAGACCTTTAGGCAGTATTTGGAAAGGAGATAAACCCAAAATAATTTCCTTTAAGTTTGTAAGCAATATTTCCTAGAGACAGCATTAAAAAACAGTAGCTCTGTGCTCTTAGAAAAAGTGCAGAATTTTCAACACCATAAATTCATGACCTTTAGGGAGAGAAAAAATTAACTATTCAAGATAGATGGCCTTTGCATAAGAGCTGCATTTTAATTTTCTAAACTCCTCTTGAAATTTTATTTGGCCAAAATGCTCCTTCTTCATTGTGTCTGCTCCATTCACTCTAAGATGGCCAAATACTTACAGTGTAGTAAACCTTTGCTCAGCAGCAAAAGAACTACAGACACAACAAACATATCCTTTCAATATTCCTTCTGAAATTCTTAATGTTTCACCAGAAAGCTATTCTAGACTCAAGGATGAGTTCCAGACTTATCCACAGTTCTGACATACACAACATACTCTTAAAAAGTCATTAACATAAAGGCACTCTCTCTGTTCTTCCCCCCCATCCAGGTAGATAACGCCATTGCATTTGAAATCAAGATAAACCAGGTCAGCTGCAAAGGGACAGAAACAAGCTTCTCTTACTTGCAAGGAAGGGCAACACAATTTACTGTCCTGTAGTCTGAAGTAGGTAATCTGAGGATGTCATGTTGAGTAGCTAGATTGGTGAAATGAAAACCTCTTCAAGTAGTGTTTAAGTAGAATCTTTGATCAGATTCTTTGGGAGAATCTGAACAACTGCAGAGGGAATTGCCCAAAAATCAGAAGCATTCCACTGTGAAAATTCTATTTCCAGCATGAAAAAACCCAAGCACATTACATTCATTCTAAGACAAAGACCTGCTTCTTGTCTTCTCTATTTTCAGACTTGTCAGCCAAGTAAGGGTATCTTCTGTACATCTGAATACCTAGATAAATAAATGCTTAATATAAGCAGACACTTTTTATTGACCACATGCTAATAAACATTAGTTTTAAAACTAAATAAAAAAATTGAAGTTTGTTTTCCCATAACGAAAAAGGAAATGGGTACCATTTCCCCAAGCAGAAAAACAGGACTAAGATTGGTTCCTAGCACTTGGATCCTGTAGCAGCATTGAAAAATAATTAGCACTGAGCAACAGATGAAGGATGAATTTCAGGTTGGTTCACACAGAAGGTTGCACTGACTGAACTGTAAAAGGGGTTGGTTTGCACTTCTTAAGAGATTGATCAGCTCTCCAGGTAAACATTTCCAGACCTGATTAGTGATAATACTAATTGTCAGTACTGATGTAAAGCTGACAACTGCTAGAAAAGAAAAAAAAAAAGGAAAAAAAAAACCTGCATCTAGAAGTTGCCCTGACTCCCTGGAACCCAATGCATGTTGCTGTACAGCTTCAAACTGGTTGACATCATTTGCTCCATGAAAGCAGAGAAAGGGAAACCAATGTTTGCTTTGCCCAGGGGCATGGAAATACCTAAAGCCACAACCATCACAGATTCTGTGAAAACACAAAATGTAGTAAAAATAAAACCATACACTGAGACTAGGCTTTTTAAGACCACACTGGACCAGCTTTTTAAGCAGAACATTGCACCATAACAACTTTCATTCTTTGGATCTACATGATGCCTGCAAAGGTTCTGTGGTGTGTGTGTGTGATTCCCTCCTGGAGTTGAGGCATACAAAAAAAAAAAAAAAAAAGAAAACTCAGATTCTTTGGTCTTCAGTAAGCAAAATAGAGAACTGCCAGCTCTGTATTCTCTTCCAGACTTTAGAGAAACAGCAGACAAGATGGTACAATGGGACAGCACTGAAGAAGAGTATGGCTTGTATCCCCTTGTGCTATAAAAATGTGGTTTAGTGTGGTTGCTTGGGGTGTTGGTTGTTGGGGTTTTTTGTGTTTGTTTTTTTGTTGGGGTTTTTTCTGTTGTTTTTTTTGGAGGGGGTTGTTGGGTTTTTTTTCCCCATTGTTGTTTTGTGGTTTTTTTAGCTATGTGACAGACACAAATCTGCGTAGGCTGCTTATCACAGAACAGCAGACAAATCAGGGTAGATGGACTTACAAAAATCAGACTGAGGAACAATTAAAGAAACCTGTTGAAATCTGCTAGAACAATACCAACCCCAAGGCAAAGAAATAAAATGACATGCCTGCAATCAAGTTTCACTTCCATTTCACTGAGACAAGTCTGACACTTACAAGAGTATTTCATAGTTTATTGAAAGAGCACTTGTTACAATACAAACCAGGTCTGCTTTTCACATGGCAGATACTTGCTCTTAAGACAATCCAAAACTTGTTTTTTTCTTAAACAATGGACAGCTCTGAAAAATCCCATTTAATTCAAAGGCAGCTCACTGCTTGCGTTATAGTACAAATGGGTACACAGAATAGATTTCTCATCTGGCAGCTCCTGAAGTTGTTCAATGGGAAGTTTCCAAGTCAAATTTCCACATATAAAGAACAAATTTCAACATGTAAAGTATAAAGGACACACAGTGAGGGAGATATCAAAACTATGCTGAATGTACTGATAAAAACAGCATCGGCTAATTTGACAAATCCCTACATTCAGCTTGCTCGAGAAAGGCTGTTGGAGTCCATCAGAGGAGTGTTAGTGACATGCATCCCCCCAGCCCCCGAATCCACGTGGCCCCAGTGAGTTCTGCAGAATAGTTAGGGAACCATCACTAAGGCAGAGGTGGATACAAGCCAGCTGTCAAAGCACGCAGCACAGCAGCACGGAGCAATGCCAATTCAGCTCTCTAAACCAGCTCTCCCAGCACGGATGCCACATTTCCATTAACTTGAAAGCCTTTCCACACAGTCTTCTAGGGAAGCAGCTGTATCATTGTTCATTAGCTCCATGAATACATAATTCAGAGCGAGAGGTGTATTTCTCAATAGTGCAAGGAGAGCCACAACTTCTCACATTGCTTTCCTTACCAGATGAGGCACTGCAATTAATATTCAGTTCCTAAAGTGGACAATTATTTTAACAGGACTTTTTTTTTCTCCCCAAGTTTCATTTCTGTAACATCCTCCTAAAAGCCAGGAGAAAAGCTGCTTCCTCTGAGCAGATTGGACTGCATTTTGACATTGACTATGCTTTTTTGTTAAGTCATAGACCAACAGAATAAGCAGGGTTGTTTCTCTAATGCTGTTGTAAAGCAGTGGGGTAAGACAGACTGATGGCAACCTACTGTTCATCATCATCATCACCATCACCACCCAGGCATTTACAGATATTCCTTCTTCAGGTTTTTTTTCCAGCTAAGTTGGCAAAACCTTTTTTAGTGTCCAGCATTCAGTTACCAAGCAGCATCAGTTTTTGAATCTCATGTCAGCACATGTATTTGCATGGACTTCAAATGACTCCATGCTCAATCATGTGGTGGTCTCTCCCACCCAGGCAGCCACAATCCTCAACAGAAATGGGGCACACAATAGAACTGGTTCGAGCTTCTCTTGTGACCTACATCCCATGCAGACTAACATTCTAAGCCAAACATTCTGTTTGGCTCACCTGTTCCTACAGAATTGAGAGGACTTTCCCCGAGCGTGCATTTTTAAGAGTCCAAGCCTTTTTGAGGATATGAAAGAACTCATTACTCTTGATGTGCACAAAACCAAAGTGCAATGCACTAATAAAACAGGATTCTAATATAAAGGCAAGAGCAAAGTATTATTTGCAGCCCAAAACTCGTTTTGCAATTCTGATTCAAGCTCAAAGAAAGCATTGCTCATCTACCAGGCTTCTTTTCTTTAAAAATCAAGACATTTTTGGACATGATTTTATTTCCTTCATTCGAGTAGGCCAAAGCAGGAGACAAACACAAGTTACAAAGCCATATTTGGACACGAAAATAAACCTGCCCCCCAAAAAACCCACCAAAAAACAAACAAACAAAAAAAAGTCCCAAGTGATGTGACAAGCTCAATCTTTAAGGGCAGTTCAAGAACTGACTTTGTGTCTCCTACATCAGAGGGACAGTTTCCTAAGCATAACGTGTGCAGAGACTTGAGTTGACAATTAATCCACACAGAACTGGTGCACGGCTGCCATGTCATACATGTGGCAACCAGCACCTACACCATGTGCAGTTGAGGGAGGGGGGAAAAGTAGGTCAGGAAACAAAAATAAAATGGAAATTGAGTTTGAGGCACTTCCTACACACAGCTAGGCTGAAATACATAAAAGTAACCATTACCAGGAGGGCTTGTATTTTATCAAAAACTAAGCAACCTGAAGTAGCTGAAGGACATTCGTGCCAAACAGCACTAACCATCTCACTGGACAGACACGCTGCAACGGGGACCTATCTTACCAAACGCGGTACAATGGCCAATTTTGTTGTTAAAGTCACAGTCAAGTTAAATTTAAAAGCAAAATAAGTCCTCAAAGCTTTAGACTGGCTTATCTTTAAGTCCACAGATTTTCCAGAAGTAATTTTTGATTTGCAATTTAAGAAACTCCAAAAGTGTAGAATTAAAATCGGGACTCTCTGAGATAAACCCCCAAGCTCATAAAGCCTATTCCTTAATCGATGGCTGGTCTGTCGTTTGTTTTAAACCATCTGTGGAGTAGGAATTCCATTTGTTTTACGGCAAATCCCCTGCAAGCACAAACCTCTTCAGATCAAAATAGATACTAAAAAATTTTAAGTTGTATTTTGAGAGTGAGGACAAGGAAAATTAATCTTATTTTCTCCTCAAAGTGACCTTCTGCTTTATTAAACAAGCCTTGAAACAGGGGTTTCATCCAAGACTAGAGAAACTAACATGAGGTATCACATTAAGATGAAGCAGTTCAATTCTCCTGTCTTTGAGGAGAATTCAGCCAATTCCAAGTAGTGATCTATAAATCTTCATAAGAGTAACTATTTCAAGAACATCTCCCAGACTCATGCCTGAGAAAGCTGAAAACATTTAAAAAAAAATTAGCTTTTCGAGGCATCTTGCTGCACCAGTGTTGAAAAATCCTAGTTCTTTTCCACAACCTCTGTATAATAAAAACTATCTTATTTAGAGATACAAAGGGAATTAGAAAAAGCTTATTTCCAAAGTATTGCTTCAGCAATATATATATATTCTGACATAAAATTCCATTCAGGCAGGTTTAACTGTCACAGCAATTTCATACCAATAATTATGAACTTAAGCAGAAGAAGAAAAGACATCTCCCACTCAGCGAGCAGGATTGGTGTGACCCAACAGCTCTTCTTAATTTCTCTATAAAAAAAAAAAGTCACGTATCTCATCAGTGACAACTTTTGGTTTAAAGATTATTATTATTATTATTCCTATTAAGAATTTGAGTTAAGAGTGGAAAATATTGTTCTGAAGAGCCAGATCAATTTAAAAACAGATGGTCAGTTTTCTTATTGCTAAGAAAAAAGGGTCACAAGAAACATTCAAGGCTATAACCTAAATTCCTCTTTTGATTGTCTACATAAAACACAGGAGGAAGGTAGCACTTTGTAAGTTCCAGACAATATTTTCAGCATTAGAAAAATACTTCAAGAGACACACACACACAAAAAAAAAAAAAGGTAAATGAGCTAGCAGGGAAGTTCTCCCCTCCACATCCCTCCCTCCACGGCTTCTAGTCTATGAGAAAAGTTCTTACAATTTTTCTGAACGTTCTTCCAATCAACGTTGTTAAAACCGCAACAAAAGTCCCATGCAAACGGACGGGGACCTTGCGTTTGTTCCTCCAGTCACCCAAGCTCTCCCTGGCCGCCCAAAACCCAAGACACGAGCAAAGCCAATCCTGGCTGTTTCGCATCGATAAGCCAGAATTGCCCCCGCTTCCCTCCTCCCCCAGACTACTCTCGGCCAACTAATCATACTGTGGTTTCTCTGCCCGCTTTGAGGTTAGGTGCTGAGAACTGGCGCCTCATCCGCGGGGGCGTCACGAACTGGTTATAGTGGTTCAGGCGGTCAGTCTGCTTGGGGTGGGAGTGAGCCGGGCCGCCTTCCGCCCCGCCCCCGCCGTTGGGATTGCAGTAGGGCTGGCGGTGCTGGTGGATGTGGCGTTTTTGCTGGAAAGTCTGCAGGTCTGGGTTCTGCTGCCCGCCGTAGGAGTGCAAGGATTCGGAGGAGCCCGAGGTCTGACGCCGCAAGCCTTTCTGAGAGCCGCTATTGAGAGAATTGCTTCTCCAGCGCGGCTGGGGCGAGGGCGGCTGCTGCTGACCGCTCGGCTGCGGCTGGGCGTTCAACTGCTGCCTGTTAATTTGGATGTTATCTTGATTCCTCTGGGGGCCACAAAGATTCCACGCTTGCTGAGGATCTTTAGAAGCAGCTCTACTTTCTTTTTCTTTGCTTTCATCTTTGTTCTTATCGTCTTCTTTCGGAATTCTAACCTCAATGACTTCATCCTCTGTGATAATTATATGGGTGCCCGGGCTCCAGGAGTTCCTATGTTTGGGGTTGCTTTTGAAAGGAAACCGGGGCTTGCGGTTTTCAGGAGGAATAAATCGGTGAGGCATGTTTTGTCGACGAAGCTGTTTCGCTATTTCCTGCTGCTGCAGGTTTTTGAATCGAATCTGTTCCTGCCTCATCCAACGTAACCGCCCACGTCTGAAAGCTGGATCACCTGCCATCAGCTGAGAAACACGCTCCTCTTTAGCGAGATCATCATTCTCGCTTCTTTTTAAGTCATCTGAGGGCTTCTTATCCACATCCACCACGCTGGCAGAGGTCGGAGACTTGGCGTTAGCTACGGCCGACTGAGCTTTCTCCGGAGACCCTATCAGGGGTAAAACCTTCTCCATTTTTAGCATCTTGTTTCTAAGAACTTTTATCTCTTCATCCTTCATGTTGTTCTGCTTCTTCACTTCTTGCAAAATATCTTCCAATTTGTCTATGTGCACTTTGAGGTCATCCACGTCCGTTATCCCCTTCCCGTTGGCCATGACATCTTCGATCTTCTCATCTCCAACTCCTACCGTATCCCAGACATCGCGAGCAACAGCTCGCCAGGATTCCCGCTCATTTGGGTCTTTTTTCCCGTACATGGCACAAAGCTCTTTCATTTTAACAATGGCCAGAGCCTCAATCTCCTGCCTAGTGTGCCTGAAGTCATTGAGCGCTACCTCATAGCATATCTCCTTCACAGCCTGAATCTTTAGGTCTGAGATGGTAACCCATTTGGAGTCTTTGCTAAGGCGTCGACGCTGGGGTATCTGGTACATTTTAATAGGCTCTCGTTTCTTCCCACTGCTGGGGAGGCCACACTTTTTAACAATGGTTTGGAGCTTGCTGGGGGGTAGCTTCTCTCTCAGGGAAGTGATCAGTCTCCAACTCTCCTCACACGATCTCTTGTCCGAATCATCCCCACTATCAGAGTCTGCATCCTTTGGAAAAACAAAAATCAAGAAGTGGCCCCAAAATAACCAAAATTAAAATTGTAAGAAAATGGAAAAGCTAAACAAGAAGTAGCAGGCAAAGAAAAAGTAAATCAAAAATCAAAATAGAACAAGTGATAAGGAAGTCCCTGAAGACTGAGCGTTAGGACATTAAAATGTATCTTCAAGAGTCACGGACTCAAAATTGGAGCTCTTGACTAAATTAAGATTAACATTATATTTATCTGCTATTTTGAGATGACAAGACTTTAAATCTAAACTCTTCCCTCCCAATCCCTTCCAAAATCTTTAAATAGATGAACTAAAAATCAAGTTCCTGAATAAAAATTTAAAAAAAATAAAATAAAACCCAAGTGTAAACTGCACGTCATACATGCTACAAGGACATGCAAATCCCCTCCACACACATTTGCCTTGGTGACTGCTGTTGCTTCTTTCAGCAGATCCTCCCCAGGTAGGTGAACACAACAGCCATCATAGAAGATGTCATGAGCAGCCAGAGTAAGTCGGGTTAACACTGGTTAGTAACGTTGCACGTGGTTGCAGGAGTGCTCAAGTTTAGAATCCACTTCACTACAATAGCAGCCAGAGAAGTGTTAGACGATAAGAAAAAATGAAACAGAAGCAGCCGAAAGGTTCAATGTTAAAAGGACTGTAAGTGCCACTATGACAGGTGAAGACAGTGGTTCATACTCCAAGACTTGCTACAAGCTAAAAGGATATCCAGAATCACAGTTTCAGAGGTGGGCTGTGGTTTGCTTTTTTCCCCATCTGTCACCTTGTCGCTTAGTTTAAAGAAAAGAAACATTAACAGTCTTGTCTGTCCGAAGAACGAGTTTCAGCAGAATGTAGTAGTGACTTTTTTTTTTTTTAAATTGTTTTAATATGAATTCTCTATTTGATATCCTTGATTTGTCCTCTTCTCAAACCCTAGAGCCTGGAGCTTCCATACACTTGCTAATAGTTATGCGTGTTTTGCTTCTTCATTACAATTTTTCCACCTTTTGCTAATTGATTTTTAACGAGCAGTGCTTCAGGATTCCAAATGCTAGGAATGTTTATTCAGGTACTGCCACCAGAAGTTAAGGATATCCATTATTGCTTACTGCAACCAGGAATTAAAGTCAGACCACTTTTCTTTAAAGGATTAAGTTAAGGCATCTCTTTAAACAAACAAAATGTCCTATGTATTATTGTGATCCAAACATCTTCAATAAAACACAGCAGCTGGTCTCTAAGAAGCTCTGTCTAACATCCCCATGTTTCACACAGAAAGCTGTAATACATGTGAAATCATGAACAGTAACAGCCAGTTACTCTAAACCCAAAGGAAACTCAGGTCATGGACTCAGAGCCACAGGTTCCTAGGCTTAAGATTTGTGTCCTACGGTCAACAAGCTTTGTAGCCCAAGATTCCCATTATCTGAGCTTCTTGTGACCTTACGTATTTTTTTAATATTTAAGAATAGCACTAAAGAATCAGCTTCTCCTACCTTAGGTCAAAACATAAGCAAAATGCTGGTTTAGAAACAGAACATAAACTCTTTGTGAGTTTAGAGCCGACAAGATTTTTGGCCTAAGGGAACAGCATCTAACAAACTGCATATGGCAGCGGCAACAAAAGATGCCCTGGAGGAAGACACTGTACAATCTACACATTCAGGGTTACGTCCAGAAAGGCAAAACATGAACTACTTATACATTAAGTCACAAGTTCCACAGGATTATTCTTACAGGTTACAAAATGACCGTACTGTTACTTATGGGTAAAGCACGTCTTGCAGATAAAAAAGCCGACTGCGAGAGACTGTGGTCATTGCCCTGTGTGCACTCAAGAGATTAACCAGACCGCCTAATGTAAGTACACACCCATATTCTAACATCAAGTGGTCACTGCAGAGGCATTATTGACCATGAAAACCAGGCATTTTCACACTCATTTTGTAAAATGGAGAAGGATTATTTCTATTCTGTAGTAACACTAGCAAGGCAGATATATTAGGTGAACATTTTGGGGGACAAGAACTATTTTCTTTTTTTTTTGTATAGCACATCTAACAAATAAATACCCAAACTGGTTGGAAACTCTGAACAAAACCAAAACAATCTGGTGAACAGGATTAGTCAGCTTTTTATAGCCAAGATCATACTCCAATTTAGAAGAAGGATGGTGATATTTCAATATCAGTCTTACATAGCATTACATTAGAGAACCTGATATTGCAGCTGGATATCACAGCAATGTAAATACTTTTAAGGTACTCAAGTTGAAATGCATTCCCAGGTTTCCCAATCACTATTTAACTCCTGTTGTACAAATACATGAATCCTGTCCGTGCCAGACATGCAGTGACACAGAAACGACAAGACGTGTCGAGAAGTTTTGCTGTCATCTAAAATATTCTTACTAAGAATTGCAGTAAGCAGGACACTGCTTAACAGACCAATGATCTCATTGGAAATGATCCCTTACACCTAAGAAAGGTGTCCTTCAGGAACTACACTGATAATGCAGGAAGGATAACCTTCCACCTTTGCCCGCTAAGTGAAATCAGCAAAACCAAAACAAGCTTAAGAAACCAGCAACTACTACAGTACTAAACAACCTGCCAGCTAAAGAACCTTCCCTTCATCTTCAGTAGATGAGGAAACAAATTCCCTTCACAACCCTTTCATAAACATGGTGTTACTTACAGCAGTTCCCCAGACGGCCAATTCTCACAGCTTGAGTTCATACAATAGCTTAGCTTATGCCTGTCAGCTAAAATTTAAGGGAGAGAATTCCATTCCTTGCATCCCCTTTGACACATAGTCAAAACTTACTCGAGACTCAAACTATTTTTATTTTCACATGGAACTGATTTTTGCTACACTGCTTTCAGCTATATGAATTTTAACTAAAAAACTGCAGAGATGGAACACATTAGTCACATCCTAACTTCCTTTCTGAACTAAGCATTGCTTTGGTTCAAAGTCTGCAGCCACTCCTCTCTGTCCAAGAAATAAGTGCCTCATGATACAGTAATTAGAGATGCAGAAGTCTTTAAGTGTGTAATATAAATGAAGAAAGAAAAAAAAAAAGTAGCTTCTACTTATAGAAGCCACAGCACTTCACTCCAATCTGGTCTGGGGAGAAGGGGAACCCAGTGTGCGTTTAACCCACAGTTTTCAGTGGTCTCACACTAATACTACAAAGAAATGAATGATGATTTGGAAATTTAGTAGAATTCAGACACAACTACATTGGTGTACTGGCTAAAAGACAGCCTAATGCAGTTAAAGCAGAATCAGGAGACTCGGGTTTCTTAAGGAAGTCTACATTTCATTCCTGGGTTTGGTCCTGTTTTTAAAATTCACCAAGCGCTTGAAGACTGCGTGCGATTCGATTTCTAATGCACTTCAGAAGGTATGTGTTGTGAGAAGACTGAAGTCTTCCTTTATCAAACTGAATTTATGAGAATTCCTATTGAAGAAATAGGTGGAATGGAGGAATTCCCCTTGTTTGGAACGAGTTGCCATTCCCTTTGCACACTGCTCCCTAGCCATAACCCCACCATCAGCATGTGGACCAGTAAGACCCTTACAAGGAACTCCATGCAGGGGGGGAGAAGGGTTAAAACATGCACAATGCAGCAACATTTTCAGACATCATTCAAAAAAATAAACCTAGTGTATCAATGTTCTAGGAATCTCTTTGGCAGCACGAAATTAGTATGTTCTGGTGATCCAAGACAAAAATAAAGGCAAACATCCCAAGAAGTAGCTGTTTAGACTACTGAAGAGGAACTTCAACAGAGCATAGAAATGCCCTTCTTTCAGGTTAAGTTGCAAGAAATCAAACCTGTCCCAACAAGAACTGATTAAAGCCTCTTCATTGTCAATTACGATCTCTGAAGGAGCTCACTCACACCAGTAATTCACTCTAGACACCAATGATTTGAAAGCAAAAGGAGAACTGCATTGTGCAGACAACCCAAGCAGGTTTCCTAAACTTTCAGATAAGCAAGGACAGGAATTACTGTTTGCCAAAGGTATAGTTAATCTGAAGTAAGGACACATACCAGCCTTTGCTGCTCCAACAAGAGATCAGCTTCCTCCTTCTCTTTCTTATACAAAATCTCCATTTCTTGTAATCTGAATATGAACAAAGGAAGAGAAGTGGGCAAAGAGGTCATTATTTTCACCTTGGTGTTACTCTACACACACAGCACACTGAATTACAGTTATAAAAGTCATTAAATGGAGCTGTTATTTGTCTATTATACTACTACAGAAGTGAAACTTCCTATAAATTGCAATTCAGTCCTTTACCAGAAGGTCTACAGAGTTAGCAGCAGGTGCTTAGGTGTGAATTTTAAAGGAGCTACAGCACAAACCCTGAACTAATATAAGGAATAAGGAAGCTTTCTGAAGTGTCACAGAAAGGAGCAGAGATGCTTTGTGGCAAAACCTGGGTCTAGGTTTTGCACGGACACTGCCAACATAACCTACAGATGACTCCTGCTTGTTTCAGGTAGAAATTTTGAGTTATTTTATTACCTTTTCTCCATCTCCTGCTTCATGTCAATGCCTTGCTTCTCCAGAAGCTCCCTCTGAGCAAATGTCCAGTCAACTGGCTCAGAGGGAGTCTCAGCTGATGGTGTTTTCTCTCTTTCTGCTCGTGCTTGCTCTGGATGGTTGAATCTGAAGACATGATTTTTACCCATGATGATACGATTTCCTAAAAACAGGGACAGATATTAACTCTTTCAGGTAAGGATTCCAAAACCACTGAAAACCATCACTGAATGATTCATCCCATTTATCCTATTGGGTGACAGCTTAAGAAAAGATTGGCTTATAAGGATTTCTGTATAAATTCAAGTTAACTCCGTGACAAAGAATGCCTGGTTTGTACAGAAAAAGGCACTGCTGATAAGGAGCAGTGCTTATAGAGGACATCACCACCCTCAGGGGTCCAATCTAATATCCCAGCAAAGTTTATCAAAAATTAAAGGACAAACTTGGAGACTGACCAACAGTTGCAGTAAATAAAACACATCACTAAATCCCATTCCTCTCCTCCAGTGACAGTGCCAAAACACAGGGAAAAGCCACTTCAGCAGAATTTTCAGCTTAGAAAAGCCTAACTTCACACACTGGTGCTTACTTCTTTCCAAAATGTGGCTTACATGTATCGATTTCATCAGAGTCCTAATCAGGGGGATTTATGGAAGGATTTTACAGCTTCTTGTATGCTCATGTCAAAGGAACTGAGGAAATCTAATATTCTTAAGTCTTTTGTCTAAATCCTAGAGACATCCCATGTTCACAAAGCCCGAGACACGTGCATGATGGAAGAGAGTAAAATGCCTTAAGAGAACGTGATCACTAAATTATAAAGTCAGATATCGAGTATGAGCCATATGGAGGCACAGAACAGCAAAAACTGCTATTGCTTTAATGTACAGCAATCAGTACACTCGGTTCCATAAAAACACTCACTTAAAGCTTGGTGCAAATAATTCAAAGGTATTTGGTTGGCTGGGTTTTTTTGTCAGTACGAAAATGAGGGAGAGACACAGAAAGCAACACAGCTTGAAAGAGGTAAGTTAAACCCTATAATTTAGAGAAGTCACTCCCTCCTCTCTAATTCTCCCCCCACACGCCTTCCTAAAGGAATGTAGGGGACTGAGTGGAAAATGTAATGAGAGCAAAGAGAAGCTGTTGTACTCCTGCAGAGGGTCATCTCTTTGCTTTGCCAAGAAACTGGGAATTTTCCATCAGCAACTGGCAGTCTGTCTGCTGTCTCACTGAGACTGCCAAGGGCAATAGGCTTGGGCAAGAATGTATTTGAATAATACCAGGGTAAGCAGCAGCACAAGGAGGATGCTGCATGGCAGTGAATATTCAAGTACACTTCAGTGCAGAGTCTGCAAGAACAAAACTCTATCCTAACATTTCTTACCTGAGCGCAACTGCACGGGCTGCACAACCCTCTTGCCGTTAACGTAGGTTTCTGATCGTTCACAAGGCTCCAAAGTAACAATAACTATGAAGAATACAACATTGATAAGGGAGACTTTAGAGACCAGTGTATAGAAAAACAGATGTGTGCAAACCCTAGAGGCCTCTCATTTTCTGCCTATCTTCCTACTAACACCAAAACAAGATACAAGTGAATCACTCCTCGATGCCATGCTGGTTAAAAAAGAACTAAAGCCCCACGAGAAAGCAGTACTGCTGACATCTCCACATACTGCAGTTGGAAATTACTATCATTCTTCTCTTTGAATTTTCATGTTTATAATTAACCAAGGTCAGAACTTAACTCTTAAATTGACTGCAGCCTGCAATCTGAAGCTGTTATCACTTAGATTTTACTTTCTTCTGCTAAGACTCCAAAAAGCAGCCAGTCAAAGCTGATAGCTTTCCTGAGGTAAGAAAACCTTTCAAATACCAGTATTCCCTGGCCAACTATCAAGTGAGGGGTGAAAGATTCAGCAATGCTTTGTTAGGAGAAGTAGGTTTTTTACCTTCACCATTGTTGTTCCTCTCACTTCGAAAGATACAGTGTTCTTCTTTGATATGAGCCCCACTCAATACAATGTCTTGCCTTCTCTCAGCGTCGGCTTGGCCAACCCTGTGTCCAACGGAAGGTATTTCAAGAGCAAATCACACACTTTCTACAACACTGTGTAAGACAATACAATCCAGGAATATTCAGGAAAAAAGGTCTAAACTATTAAGACTATCCTTCAGGTTGAAAGGTTTAAACTAGCATTTAACTCTGCGTGGCAAAGGACTTAGCAGATTTACCATGAATCAGGGGTTAACAGCTTGGCAAGAGAGAAATTTTCTCTCTCTTAAAACATGTAATCTAAAGAGAGAACTGAAATGTTAAACGCCTCTGGATTTAATGTGTTTCCTTCCCTCTTGTGCATCCTGTTGTCCCTTTAGCAAAGGGACGCAGAAGGAAAAAAAAAAAGTGACAGGAACATCCAGTGGTGCATTTCAACTGGTGATTGTCCCTTCCAATGATCACTGTCTGCACTGTAAGGAGCAAAAATGGTTCAGGAGACTCTTGCTGAATAATGTGATGCCACAAGCAGTTTCACCCAGCTTCCAGCCAGGGAGAGGCTGGTTGTATCCCTGGAGCAAGAAGATTTATGTCTATTCCAAATTCAAATATTTGAGCAATCCTAGACACGGGTAACTTAATTTTCAGTCCTACTGTTTATGAACTTCTTGTGCTATTTACTGCTCTACATATTTCTGATGTCAGCTAGCTAGGCTCAAACATTCAAATGATTTCTTAAGCTCTGAACTATTCTATTCATCATTCTGTGCTGAATTCTTTACAAGTTTGATAGCCTCTTCAGTAGGTCCAGCACATATGAGAGCAGTACCAGACAACAGCACCAGTTTGTGTACTCCTCGCCGTTTGTTTCCCAACAATATACAAACTAAGCCACCAAACATGGCTTAGTGCCCCAAAGAGAACAACAATCACTGCTTTTCTTCCACGTCTTCAACAAGTTTTGGAGAAAAATCCACTTTAAATTCCGAATCTGGCAATTGACTGCAATCTCATGTATGGGAATGCAGAATACATTAATTGTGCAGAGGGACGGATAACAGTATATTTAAAAGCAATTGGAATATGGGTTTATTAATCAAGTACTATGGTTTCCAATCCACCACCCAACAAAATCTCAAAGGTATTTTCAGTAAGTTTTATTACTTTTCCTGTTCTATATCTTAGAAGGGATATCATGCTTTCCTTTTACTGTCCCAATGTAGTGACAAACCTCTTATAAAGCTGAGTGACTGCACACATTACTGTTAAAGCACAAAATCTACTTAAAAGAAAATGTATTTCTGTACTTTTTTTCCACCCACAGCAATCTCACGCTTCATTTGTACCTGCAACTTGGAAAAGCTCAAGGCACAATGGTTATTTAAACTCATGGTGTCTTTAGCATGGGGATTTAAGCAAGCGAAGAAGCACGACTTCAGAGCATATTAGCACCCATCCTCACCTAGTAATACCATCTTTGATGTAGTACAGCAGACATTCAGACATGAGTGGATCTTCATTAAGGTTTACCAGATGAGGAGTCTGAAAGAACAAAAAGAAAAGCTAATTAAGAACTGAGGACCTACTTTCAGGCTGCTTCTCACAGATGTGGAGGACAAATACGAATCCAGCAGTTTTGCTGTGTGTATCGAGGTTGCTCCATAAGGCATTTTTTCAAACAGAACCTCTCAAAGTACCGAAGAGCATCACAAAGTACCAGCAGAAACACAGCTCAGATAGCATAGTTATCTGAAATATCAATCAATAGAGGCAACAAAGGCTTCAGCGGGGGGGGGGGGGGGGGGGGAAAAAAAAAAAGGAAAAAAGTTTTTTTTTAAGGTTCTATAAAATTTGGTAAAGGAAACCCAACAAGAGAAACGGTTAG
>WTSP01018596.1:72511-110529 GCA_025331215.1 Actenoides lindsayi
ATAAAAAGCGAGAAAGACAGAGAGGGGGGGAGGAATGGGGGTGGGGGGGGGGGGGGGGGGGGGGGTGGTGGGTGAGAAAAAAAATGGAAAAAAGTTCTTTGTAAAGTCTCTGTAAACTTTGGTAAGGGAACTCCAACAGCAGGAAAGCTTACTTCAGTAAAACTTCAAAGCTGATGTGGAATCAAGTTTGACTTTTCTTGGGCAACACAGGTCAGGCGCTCATTTGACAAAGTCTGCTAACATCAGAAGAAAATCTAAAACTACTAACATTCTCTGATACGAACAGCTAAAAACCTCTGAGGCTAAAGTTCTTCTAAATTTAAATCCACTACGGTTACTAAACCAACCTTCTTTGGTGAAAAAACCCCATTGGAATCAGCAAACAAGTCACAAGGCCTTGGTGTGAAAATCTAGCCAGTGAGACAGCAGTAAGCACAAGTACAAAAGAAAAGGCAAAAACGGTTAAACAGAATTAAAGAAGAAAGGTGATAAGAGAAATAAAACTGTTAATAAGCCACTTTGATAGATACCTCACAACAGATACCCTCAGATAGAATAAATTCAGCACAACTAAATTTGGCTAAGAGTCCTTAGGGATGTTGTTTCCATCTTCCTGTTCTAGCTGCAAAAATGTTTACTTGAGAGATGTTAACATGACTCAGTTCACAGAAGCTCAAAAATTACTGAATGTTCACAATGAAATTTGCCTATGAATGAAGAAGTCTGATTGTCAATTGCCCAATGGAAGATTTAACTACAAAGACAAAGAGAGGGAAAAAACCAAGACACCTTTTTTCACTCCTAAAAATATAGGGGCCACTTAAAACCGCAGTTGAAGACGTCCCATGCCGTCATCGCTATTCACTGCATTGAAATCAACTTTTGGAGCAGTACAAAGCTCTTAAATCAAGAGGAAACTGGAGAGAAACCAAATCCCAGGCATAGTCAAGAGCTCTAACACCACTATGACTGTACCACTTGGACACTTTGAAAAATAATGCTGTACCCTACCCAGACATGCTTCAGCATCCGAGTTCATTTACGACACTAAACTGAAGCCTGAATGGGTATTTCAAAGGCAACAGAGAGCTCTGCTAAGAAATAAAGCTCAACAAATTGAAAGTTGATGGTAGCAAAGCTGACTATTCCCTCATTCTGAGACATACGATTCATCCATGGACAGTTAACGTCGTCAGCTTTCTCCTGCACAGCATTCCTCAAGCATGAGCTGAAGGATTATCCTTACTCCTGTCTTGGATGGCAGAATGAACTATGACATTTCCACAGTCCCTTTCAAGAAGTTTCCTGCCATCAAAGGCAGAATTGGTAGATACAGCAATGACTGCACAATTTGATACCTTGTAACTCATGAAGTGGGCAAAATTCACCTTACAGAGTTCAATTTACAGCTCAGCTGGGAAAACACTGCTGTCTGAGTAGCACATCATTAGATACAGACTGGTACCTCAGAAGTGTAAAGTCTTTATGACAAAACCTTCACATTTGCCATCTACATCTCCTACATTTTCACAAAAGCAGCTACGGTTACTAGAAGAACTAATGAAACTGAGTTGCAAGGGTAGCAAGGAACAGAAGCAGAAATGACTAGTTCAGGAGTTTTACTTTTCCTTATAAATCCTATATGGATCAAAATAAATCTAATCTATTACCAAAGCAACTACTCAGTCCAGATGGCATTTATACACAAACCTGATCAGCTGAGAATGCCCCAAAAGAGTCATCAAAAAGAGCTGAGGGCCTCTGAGGAAAAATCTAAAAGGAGATGAGGATCCATAACATTAAGAGAAGGAAATGTAAAGAACACTCAACGAATTAGCCTCTTTACAAACCTTAGGAACTCGTGGAGCAGATATCAAAAGCAAGCCAGAGTCCTACCTGCTCCAAACATAACATTTTAACCAATTCTGCTGTCCTGTATTTCTGAACAATGCCTCTAGATAGGACCCCATTTAACCTTAGATAAGGCTGTTGCACATGCAAGTAATAAGTAATAAATATTACCCTGTGCTCCTTGTTCAAAACTTTCTGAGATACTATAAAGTACATTCTTTTATTTGTACTTCTTCAGGAATTCTGCTTAGGCTGGACAGATACTAATCTGCTCATGTTTTGTTTATAGCACTGATTTCTGCCCTTTTCCTGCACAGTTCTGCTTCTTTCAAATTTAGGAAGATCGAGATATTGACATGTACTGGAAAAAGAATTCCCCTGCATCCCTTATATTCAGTGGTTTGTTAGATTAGAAACCCTTTTTCCAAAGGGAAAGAGGATTAACAAATGCATCCTTTTGGAAACATGATACAAGAGTTACCAATTTTCCCTACCTTTTTAGGTGAGAAGACTCCCAGTGTTCCTCCATCTTCCCGAATGGCAACTCCCATTTCTGCCAACAATGCCTCCCTGAGAGAAAAAAACAAGATATTGATCATATTTTTGGCTTCTTAGACAAAACAGGTTCTAGTAAAAGCCACGGAATGAAATACATTAGACTTTGAAACAGCCTGTCCACTGACCACACATCTGTCACCATCTCAGAACACAATAGGGCAAATGTCTAAACACTCATCCTACAGTTTACGGGCCTGCAGAACAGCAACAATCTAACAGAGATGGAACAGCATTTGTGTGTAATAATGGTATCACTCTCACAATTCAAACCAAACCTGGAAACCTGGAGCTGGTTCATAATGTTAGATATGCTGGCACTAGAAGTTTTAGCTTTTCTGGTTAACTTCAGGGCCAGAATTTTTGGAATGCAAGGGAAGGGTGAAAGGGGGAAGACAGAGACCAGGACTCCATGCTGCTTCATCACTGAAGCCAATGTAGCACCTTAGAATGTTATTTGAATTACAACACTTTAACTATAGGAAGGAATTTGGCTTTCTCTCAGCATTGCTCCTACTGTTTATAGATAAAGGTCAACAGAATTATCACTAAGCACTATTCTGCTGTTCCATTGCTTTTGAACAGAGTAACATTCTCTGTTTTCCCATACTTCTCCATTTTCCAGAGACCATCCACATCTACAACACTTCTTATTCCTGACCTTTCCATCCTAATGGCCTCAGTTTTCCTCAGCTTCTCTTCCCAGGTTTCATTCAGCTCTGCAATGATCTTCTCAGATTCCTGTGTGAAAATCCCAGAAGGTGCTTTACAATTCTTTTCAAAGTTCTTTAGATAATACACAAAGCCGTTCAAGTTTGTGCTGAGTTCTAGACCTCAAATTAATTTTGGATATAAAAAATACTCTCAGCACTTCAGAACTCTAAGTTTTTTCCCTTAATTTTTAAAAGGGTAAATAGACTTCAAGGCAAGCTGGGAAGAAAAAACGACTTCATATTTAACCATAATCAGAATTTAATTTGAACCACTTCAAATATTTTCCTTTTTGTCTATTTTTTTCTAAATCTGATTTACAGACATCATTCAGTAACTGGATGACAAGGAACTGCAGAGACCACACTGTTATTTCCATGGCAACAAGAGGTTTCCAATAGGAAAGGGATATGCAGTGTCTGCTCCAGCCCATTCCAAGTCCTGTGGCAACATTTCATGGACAAGACATGAGAATGAAGCCCAGAGTCAACACAGCCAGCTCTCCCCACTCATCCACCCCTGGAGATAGGAGGGGGGGGGGGCTTTCAGAAAAATTAAGAAATACTTCACTGTGATTCACTTTTGATGCGGTTCAATTCTATGCAGAATTGGGACAAGGCTGCTATTGTCTGGACAAAGCATGCTATTCTGTGTGCTTCACATTTTAATCTGTGGGGGCTGGGTGAATGCAACAGTGGCAGGATTATTCTTCCTCCTTTTTTCAACTTTGGGGTAATTTGGTTTTCTGAAAGCTGAGTGCATTTGCTAGTCAGCCTTCGTCCACACTAGTGCTGACCAGGTCTTCTGAAGTCTATACTTAGGATCAATTTCTTTCATAATTACCACTGCAGAAGACCTGTAAACAAGAATCAAGATTTTTCATTTATAATTTAGTTGTAGGTCCAGGCTACAATTAAACCTAAATAATCCTAACAGGAAAGGCTGTGCATGAATCCAGTTTCTAGCCCACTGCAGTTAAGTGCCCTTTTTAAGGTGCAAGGGGGTTTCAGGCAGCTTCCTACAGAAACAGCAGCACACTGGATCTATTTATGATGGTTGTCCCAGGTTCACTGCCATTTATTTAGCCTTGGAAAAGACCAAAATAATAACCTCCTTAATCTGCAGCAATACCTACCTTCAAACGTTCGATCGCCTCTTCTCCTCCAGGAGTTGACATGATTCTTTCCTGTATACTGGACACAGATGTTATGCCCACCTGACTACTGAGAGAGCAGGAGGATGGAGATGCAGTGAGGGACCCCATGGAGGCTGTGGAAAAATTGCCAGGACGTTGATTCTCGGAGGCTAGCAAGTATCTATGTTTATTGTTCTGAAAATCTTTCAGATCTGGGAGAGAGACACACAGACAGAGGGAAGGCAGAAAGATGGGGAAAAGGAAAACAGGAAGAGGGAAGGAAGAGGAAAAAGGAAAGGAAGGAAATACCAGTGTAAGAGGAAAGCATTTAAGCAGCAACAAGACAAGTTTTGTAATTTTTAGATGGCAGTTCTGAAACAAATCTTTTAATATTAGTACCCATAACATAACAATAACTCAGTTCAGACCCTGAGGATTATTAGTAAGGACTGCATCATAAACCATTTTGATCAAAACAGCTTGAAAAAATAAAACTACCCACTTATCAAAAAATAAACCATCCTATTCCTAACTGAACACTAAACGAAGCACCATGGAGCTCAGACCAGGAGCAGATACAGTTCCTTGTGAGATAAGTGACATTTTGGGCTGAAGGCCAGAGAGACATCAACCCCTTAAACTCAGCAAAACATTCTCTTCCAGACTCCTTTAATCTAAAATGATTAAGTAAATCTCTAGCACAGCGGTGGTTCCGCTGCCAAACCACTCAGACCACAAGGATAAAGAACTACCCCTCCTTAAATTCCCCCAGGAGGGTACATAAATCACCTGCCAGCACACGTTAGGGAGAAGGGAACCCAAGTTCACAGTAACAGCATTCTGTTACTGCTTGAGCCTCTTCCCTGAAAAATGCCTCTCTCAGATACCTGATCAGTGAAATTTCTGGTGAGGCTCTCATACTTCAGAAAGCACCTTAAAACTTTTTGGTCTTAGTTTAGGTGAGGAAAGTTTAAAAACAAAAAAATTAAAAGTTAGAAATTTAATAAGCAGCTTTTACAGCCTGGAAACCTTGAGGCCTGAAAACTGCCTCTTTGAAGAACAGAAAGCAAAGAAAAGGTGCGTGAATGATTCAAGAATGAATATCTGAAAGTAATTGATTTTACTCTAACTTAGCTTCTGAGATATGTCTGTAAACAATATCCTCAGAATAATCACACACCAAAAAAACAGTAAGTATAAAAATCTTCTAACACAGAAATATCAGCAGACTAACTAGCTCAGTTTTAATCATTTTGATAATTTTAAATTTTATTTCAAAACCAAACCCTTTAAAATATGTATCCTTAGGAAAGGAACAGGTCAAATCAGACCTTGTGTGTTATAAATAAGGTCTCCACACTCCAAAAATGTGATGCTCACCCAGACATTGCATAAATTTCACGTCTTCCTACATCTCCTCTACCCTTCCCCTGAACAATTCTGCTATTGTCAGCCTTATGCCCTAGTTCACTCCACACTCGACCTGCTGTTCCAGCCTTATGAAACTGATGATTGCACTAAGTCAGTTTGAAAACCACCATCTGCAAATACAGGGAGCAGGGCTGGGAGTTTAACAGCAGAAAAGCAGGTTAAGAAAAGGGAATGTCATTGGGATGAGGAAAGCAGGCATGACAGGGCAGGGAAGATGAAGTCTCGAAAGGCCAATAGGCACATGCACTCCTGAAGATAAAAGAAGTGGCACTTGCAATAGGTTTCACAGCTGCTGTGACCACAGGGAGCCAAACCCCTCAACATCATGCAAGCTTCTCCTGGAGGCTGCAGCTTTCACACGGATGAATATGCACGCGCTGGAAGCAGCATCAGAACGTTAGACAAGGCCAGGATGAGTCTTTACACCACCAGTAGCTTTAATTTGAGGAAATTTCAGACAGATCTCTTCTAGTTGGTATTGCTCAAGTGAGGGTGAAGAAGACTGACGACGAGTTTAAAACATCTACCAACCCTAAACTTACATAAAATACATTTCACTTGCAACGGACTGGGTGTGTTTCCCTCCCACAGAAGCAAACAGTAGAACAGAAATGAAATGCTATTTGATGACTGTTTTTAACCCTATTTAAAGTTCATCATCTGCAACCAAATAGTCGAGTTCAAATAGGAGACCTTCATCAGTGTAAGACGTCCACCCTTAAAAGGCCAGGAAGCTAGGTGAGCAGAAGCTGTTTCAACTGACTAAGCTGAGATAGATTTGAGAAAAAGATTTTTCTAATTCAAGTCTAAACTGTTGTCTGTCAGGAAAACAGACTAAGGAATTACCATTCTCCCTTCTACATCCTGCCAGGAAGCAAGCAATGAATATGCGTTGCATTTTAAACTTTGCAGTTATTTTTGACTGTCCACTCAATCTAATAAATGCTGGTTAAGCTAGTTTCCCTGAAACTGCATTGCATTCCACAGTCAGTGTTCTGTCTGGGATTTCCCTGTGAGAAATGCTGGCATGCAAAGCTCAGTTAAAAGCTGACCCAGAGAAAGCAGGTTAAAAAGAGAACCACACAATACACACATTTGCCTCCACTTCCAGAGTATTCATCTCCCATTGGATCAACTGAAAGGAAGCAGGAGGGAAAATACAAGAAGGATCAAAATTGAAGGTTCACTAGCGACACAGGAAGGGAAAAGAATACTACTTGATGTTTAAAGAAACAAAACACAATTTTCAGTACCACAGTTTTTTCAGTTTTGATTTAGAACCAAAAAACACAGACTGTACCAAGCCAGAAAAAAACTGAATTTCATTGTCTTCTGGCCCCATTCTCTTGAAAACAAGCAAACAAAATGTAAATAGATGTTACACATCTTTAAGCTGTCTGTGACTGAGTCAGGACTTCTGCTTCATGGGCAAATAAGCTCTGACAAATCAGAAACTGGTGCAACATTCACCTTTTTTAAGTCAAGGAATTTTATAATCCACTAGAATACACTCTGTGTTTTTATGGGCATGTCCTTCACTAGGAACTAAATTACTGTTCACACCATAGAAAAATGTAGCAGCTACAATTTTAATTTGACTTGTTTGGAACGAGGACAAGGAAATAATTCAGGCACAAGTGAGTTCTGCCACTTTAAGAGGTTGCTGGCAAAGCAGATCAGTACAATGCTGCTCTGCCAACCTCACTCAAAATCTCTCCCCAAAAGAATTCATTATTATTCACAAGCAGCTGTTTCATAGCTATTTTGAGATGACAAATGGTTTGTCACTCAGGACATTGTCTAACAGGAATTAACCATCATTTTAACTTCTGAGCAAGGGTGGCATTGAAGCCAGGTATCAACTAATAGCCCTAATCTTTTAAGGTGGATGATACTTTCTTTCTCAATATGAAATAAAGTTTCTGTATCTCAACTATTTCCCTTTCATTGGCAGCCAGACAAAAAGCCTTCCATAACTCCCTGGGGCAACTACTGAATGTGTAAGTTCTGTTACACAAAATCATTTCTACACTAACAGGAAACTCAATCTTGACATTTTTCCTTGAGAGTTTAAAGGCAGCCTGTCAACTCTACAGACAGTCCTAGGATGGGCTGTTTAGAGACAGAAGAGGCTACCATTTCTAAAACCACGTGCAAAATTCAGTATCAGTACCTCCGTTTGATTCCCCTGTTTTAAACCCCTCTCGCTCACAGGCCCCGTTCTCCCTCCTCTGTAGCAAACACCAATCTCAGGATGGCAAGGTCTGTTTACTCCACTTACTGTCAATAATATCTCCCAGCCCTTGGGCACGCAGGAGATCCTTCAGCCTTGTCACCTCCTCCTTCAGCTCACGCACCAGCTTGGCATTGGGATCTTCATTGATAACAGCATTGCATTTAATCTGTTTTGCACGATCAGCATATCTGGAACCAGACCAAAACAATGTAACCTTACAATGAACATTTAAGTGCTTATGTGCAACACAGGAGACATTTAGCTTGCAGCTGTATGTCAGAAAAGAATCCTGGATTATATTCAATTATGAATCTGAATTAATATTTAATACAGGGTTCTGCTGAAAAAAAGACAAGGCCTATTCAAGATGGATTAATATGTACAGTGGGCAACATGTTTTTTTCTTCTTACTTTCAGTGCTTTGAAGCCTCAGCCTGACTAATAGGCTCAATTTTAGGGACCACACTGAAAAATTACATACAGACATGAGAAGACGAGTTTTGTTTTTCATACTAAGAGTCAGCAGTAAATCCCTACTTCTTATTAACACACAGAAGATTGGCTTTCCTCTTTCAGCACAGTATAGAATCTTCTTCCCCACAATTTTTGCCAAACAACCCAGAGGTTTAAAGGACAGAACAGGACCACTAGAGCTAACAGTTATCCATATCCATCTCAGATAAAGTACCTTAAAGTGCTCAAAGTTTCATCGTAGTTTATGTCTGCTGGACTCAAAGCAGCAACCATTGCAGTTCTGGAGTTACCACCTATAAAGAACAGGCAAGATTTTTAGATGAAACTATAGTGCACAATCTAGGCACTAATTACCTACTGAACATCAGTATTTTCAATCAATTATAGAATTCAACAACATTCTACATTACTAAGGAACATACAAAAATCATAGGAAAGACTTGTCACTTGAACAAAAGGTGGAACTCTATGACTCAGATTTGACTACTAAAAATAGTTAACCTCATACTTGATACAAATTTAAGTTAAGTGAGTTAATAGCAGTCAGAAAATTTAGTGAGAATTGCTTTTCCTATTGGCACAGGCACATCAGCCATACCTAGATTTTCTCGAAGCAGCCACGTCAGTACAGAATCCCTGTATGGTATAAAGTCTGTCTTCTTCTTTTTTTTAGTCTACAAAGAAAGAAACATTACTGAAAAACAGGCACAGAAAGGAAAACATTTAAGACACAAAAACCACAGTATAGATATTAAAAGAACAACGACAGCACATACACATGTGGCCCATACTCAGAATTTATCCCCAACATTAGAACACTTTGAAAATTTCGGTACTGATAATCCTCAGGTTTCATGACTGATTTATAGCCACAGGAATTTCTCAAAGATCTGACATGAAAGATCCCTGCTCTGATTCCAAAGCAAATAAAATCTTACACTCAGGCAAAAAAAAGACAACATCCCCTACTACTAAACCATCATACCTTGTTGGTGCAGTTATCCTAAGTGGAAAGCATTAAAGAAATACAAGATACAAGATGAGCTTCTTAACAGAGTTTATATATAATTTTCATAATAGCTTGGATAGTATTTTCTTTCCTTCAGAAGCCCAATGAATGAGAATAGTTTTCATTTAAAATAAAAAAAAACAACTTCTAGAAAGCACTCAAGTATATTCGGTCTGTCCCAGCTGTTGAGAACTCACTCAAAAGCAATTTACTTGGGCTTGTTGGTTTGGTTTTTTAAATAGTAGTTGAGTATAAAAGTAAAAGACCAAGTACTTCTCTATTCCTACAGCATTTTTTTGGATCAACATATGCTCACTCAACATGTTATTAAATCATCATTAAACAAGCCAGTGATGATCCAATGGTAACACTGGCATTTCTAAAGTTTTAATCAACAAAGTTGCAGTTAGTTTTCTAAAATTATTCTTTCAAATAAAAAACAAACAACTGCTCTGTAGAACTAAAAGCTTGCTACGTGAACAGGTCTTCCACACAAACACAGGCTTTTTTGTGAGGCTTCTTCACAGAAAAATAATCCAGTGCTTTAATCTACCAAGACATGAAGTTTCTACCAGCCTGCATAGCATTCACAGAACACTATCAACTTTATTCATCTGTCACAATACACTCAGTTAATTTGGCTGAGAATGGTAGGCTGAGAGTAATCAATGATCCTGCTGTACTCCATGGTTTCTACTGTCTGTTTTACTAGTTAGGGAAATGGTGTTGAAGGTAAGTAAATGCTGCACTTACCACTTCAGCCAGTGCTGAAATAACTTTGCCCAGAGTTGTGAGAGACTTGTTTATATTTGCTCCTTCCTGAAAAAGGATAATCCAGTATTATACAGTAATTCAATCTGTTTAACCATGAACATCTCGAGACTAAATGAGCCAAATGTCACATCTGTGACCAGAGAAGGAGAAAGAATCTTCAGTTTTGCAACTGTCTTTTCCATACTTATAACAGAAATCCTTTTTTTCCTTATTATTTGTCAAGCAAAGACTCCACCTGAGGCTTGTGCACTCACTTCCCTTTCTTCCCCCATTCATCAGCGGCCCAATACCTTTAATCGCGTTCCTTTGGCACCAGTTGAATCAGCTCGCTCACTCCCAGCTAGATCCACAAGGCTAATCTTGCTGACCTGAAGACAGACAGCACAATACCAACAAGAATTAGTTCCTGGTGACCTAGAGTTAGAACAAAACTTCAAAGGATTCTATGGCATGAAAAGAACTCTGCTGGCTAAAAAAAAATCACCATGGAGTGCTTACAACTGCAGTCAAAGTTTTCACAAGCAATTAGCTTGAGGTTGTTATCTTACAGATAAGAAGTGTCTGGCATTATGCTCTGTTTTAAGTATGACTATACCTAAATGAGGTGTCACATGAACAGAAGTCAAAAGAAATTTAGTGTTCCTGCTACAGGCAACAGGTGACTCCCAAAGAAAGAGAAACTTCATGTTTCATCCTGACTCTAGGCCAGTGCTTGCTTCTTGGCCTCACTAACTAAAGCTACAAACATGTCAGTTAATGACCAATCTTACAGGGTCTTATTGAGGAGGGGGGAATGTGCAGATCTTCAATATATAATTTTTTTGAGATCTATTCACAGGAGTCATTTCAGAAATGTGACCATTACCTGTATTTCAGCTACTTTTGCATGCAGAGCCTCTATTCCAGAGTAATACAAGCCAGAAAACTGTGCCATGCTAAACACTGCACCTCCTTTTAACATGCAAATTCCAGAAAGAGCCTAAGTCTCACTCATCCCAATGCCTGGGCCCAAAGAAAAGAACTAACGAGGCAAATATTTTGCCCTGACAAGCAAAACCACAGAAAGTTCTGGGAACAAGACTGGGGAAGATTAACTTCTTTTATTTCCTACATCCCTCCCTGCAGAATCCAGTCCTTAAGGCCGTATTTTTCCCAAAAGTATATATTCTCCTCCTGCACATATTTTCCATTTAGCTATTTTCAGAACTGCAATCAAACAAAATCCAGTAAGAAATAAAAGGGCTCTACCAAGGCACATGGCAAGCTCACCCTTAAACAAAATACCATAAACCCCAATTAATTCTCAATTTATTATCATACTGCCAATAAGAACAAGTCACTGCAGGGAAGATGTGTGAAAAACAGCCACTTCTCTTTAATATACCTTCTCTGTGGAAAGATCAGTTTCTGTGTCATGTTTCTTCTGAGTAAAGACAATTGTAAACACAGCATGGGAGCGGCTGCTGGTTTCATTCATGTTGGTAGCTGCCACTGTCCTGAAATATGAACAGATATAGATGTGTTTAGAAAACAGCAGCCTCTGTGCTGCAAATACAACGACCTGCAAGGCCAAAAGCAGCTGTAGAGGAATGACACCAAGAGGCTGCACAGTTGATGGTCTGCCATGTAACCAAGATCAAGACACATCAAATATACCATTAACGGAATGGCTCCCATCTTCATCACACTATAAACAGAGCTTCCTCAATCTCTCTAGAGCAGACAAGAGAACTACTAATAAACCAGAACCTAAAGCTTGAATGCCAACTTTAGTCCTGACCACTTGAATGAACAAAAGAGGAGACTGTTCACATGCTTGTTTATACCAAGGTAGTGATAGATGTAGACAATGAAGGTAGAACTGAAAGCAGTATAATTGTTTACATACTTGATCTCAAGCCATTACAAGCTTTAAATACCTACACAGTGATTTGCAACACTGTTTCACCACAGAAATCCTTTTAATAGCATTGATTAGTGCACATTTCAACAACACTCCTCATATGACATGAGGTTTTTTTCAGGTGTCAACGCACCAAGGAAGATAATTTAAGTTTGCTGCTATATGCCATCTATCCCCACAACAGAAATAAAACATACAGTGAGCTACCATGACTAACCTGGCTTTGTTCCCAGCATCCATGAGGTCTGCGATGTCCGTGTAAGACGTGACTGCCAACTTGGACAGATCTTCCACATAAGGGCCAAGCAGAGGATGTTCTCGCACCCGCAAATTCCCTTTGTTCTTGGGGTTCAACAAGTCTCTGACTCTCTCACAGTAAATCTCCATGTAGCTCACCTGAAAACAGGAATATGCATGGACAATTTAGTTTTCCTTAAGGCTTCCTCTGCAAGCAACTCTACAGCATTTCAGAATAGAAACGCCCCTGGTCCACTACAGGAAAGCTGGAGGTTGGTGTCTCAGTTCATTTAACAGCTTGAGACAATGGCAGAAGGGAAGAAGAGTCACTAGTCTCATGCATGAGATCTCTAACATAAACTGCAGGTCTTGAATCCATGTAGAGGTCCCTCAACCATTTAATTAAACCAATGTTTTTTGAAAAAATATACACTGGAGTTCACAAACATGGTAACAGCTTTAATACAACACAGCAGTAAAACTATCTTTCTAAAGTGGCAGACAAGACAGATGTTAAAAGGAGTCTCCTTACAAGGAATCTCTCTTATGAGCCTCCAAAGCAAACCTGAAAGAATGGTTCTATTTACATTCTTTGATGGCTCACCATACTCACCTCTACAGAGTATGACATTTCTTCATTGCTGTTGTCATTGATTTTCTCAAACAGTTCTTCACATAGCTGGAAAGAGATTAAACCCATGTCAGAAATCAGTCTTTACTGAGTAGTAGCAAGTAACTACTATGACAAGACATTAAACTGGCTTTAGTGTGAGGGCAGAGGAATAAAAAGAAAAAGCCCAACTATTACATCAACCCCAGACAGCCTCACTGGGAAGGTACTTAATTCTACATCACTATTGTCCAACCTTATTTTATATAGCATCTCAGCAACTGTCCTAGGGCTAATCGATATTGTTATTTTGTACTATAAAATTAGAAACAGCCTGTAACAACCAAAACTGGAAGTGGTCATTTTACAGAACGAATGATTAAAATCCTTAATCCTCTCCTTATCTCGTAAAACCAATAGTCTGATTATTTGGTGTGCTGAGCTTCCAGCATTCAGATTTAAATCACTAGGCAGAAACAATTTGAAAATTTAACAGTATCTTCATATGAAAGGTACTTCAACTATCAGTGGTCTACTGCTTCAGGAGTGCTTGGCTACAAGTAACTGAAATGAGAGACCTAAATTAAGATAATAAAGGAAGAAGTAACGAACAGTGGGCAAGCTGTGGATATGTATTAGGAGATTAAAAAACATAGGTACAGATTGGAATAAAAGTAGAAAGAGGTTTCTCTAAAAGCCACTGTACAAAAATTAAACAGATTATGAAGAATACAGACAATTTTGACAGTACACACTCTGAAGGACTCAGTCAATACATGGTTAAAGGATCATAAAGTTTCACGCTGGGGACCAGCAGACAAGGAATTTTGCCAACACATAAGGATTTAATGTCAACAACCTATATTACTTGGAACACGGTTGTGCTGCACCTTCCGGGTACGTGACAAGAAAGAGAACAGATTCAACAAGGTCTCCCTGAGAGGATAATTCATTCTGTGCCTTTATGAGAAGGCCTCCCAGTGAAACTGGAGGGAAATGATTTTGGTTTAGAACTGTAGCAGACAACAGGAAGATTATCAAATCTACAGAAGCATTATTAAGTTGGGGTTTTTTTAGGACAACATTTAATTTGTAGTTGAGGTTTCAGGAAAATAAATAGGACTATCAAAACTACAACAAAAAAACTTCAGCACAAAGCTGTTGCCACAGATTTTCAGCTCATTTCATCTGTTCCACTGTTACTTCACCGCGATAAAACAAAAAATGCATTGACAGAACAATTCTGCCCATCACATTTGCCCTTTCAACATTATTTTAAGCTAATCACCAGAACGCTTGCAACTGATTTCAGTACATATGTCCCTGCTATTAACAGAGAACAAGGCTCTGTGTCCTCTATTTCACACCTGTGGCACCAGGCCAACATCTATTGCCAACCTGCAGCAGAACGAGGATTCAAGCTGTTCAGCGTATTTATTTATTAAAACTGAAACCCAACCTCAGGTTTCTATTTTGGGAATGGAGGAACACACTGTCTTCCAACAACCTCGGTGCGCTGTCAGCGTGCCTACGCGCTGAGAGAGGCCTCAACTTAAACCAAGTGCCACACAACCAGCAGCAACAGAATGCTGAATTCACGATGACGGCATAAATTGTTGGCAGGCAAAATTTCTTGTAGGGGTATCTCAGCTTCTTCAAATTTCATGGCAAATGTCAAAAACAAATTTCAGGGGGAGAAATAATACAGGGCTGTGCTCAGTTGCTCTAAATATTTTTATCCCAGTGTTCCGATAGATTTCATTTCTTACTAAGCTGCATTATTCAGGCTTTGGGAAACACTGTGTCCACAAATGGTTTCTGGCAGGTTCATCAGTAATACCACCCTTTGAATTCCTACTGAACAGAAAGTGCTTAAGTGCTGTTCTGGCTAAATTTAGAGGAGGCAAGAAACCCACTAAAGACGACATTTTGATTTACTAGTTTGCTGGTGAAGTGGAGAAATTGGATATAGGAAAAACATAGAGACTGTATAGTACAATTAAAAAAAAAGTAATAGAGGGAAAAATGCCTAAAATTATTTTCTTTTCCCCAGTAGATTTCTTTCACTTCAGAAGGAAGTTGTGGTTCTCTGTTAACTGGTATTCCAACATAAACAGAGTATATCAGCAAGTGTGTGTCTGAATATGCTACAGAGAACAAGTCCTCCCACTGGGTTCTGTTGTACCTGGGGGATTATGCCTGCTTGGCTCTCCTCCTGCTTGCCCATCATCGTGTAGGATTTCCCTGCTCCAGTTTGTCCGTAGGCAAAAATGCAGACATTGTAGCCCTCAAAGGCATGCAGCAACATCTCCTTCCCAATATCATTGTACACACGGCTCTGAGATGCAAAGCAGGGATCTTCAGGCTGAAAAGACATGAAAACAGTGTAAGTACAGTCTCTTATCCCACCATTCAAGTAACTGTTTTATTTTTCTCCATCTATCCTGCGAGTCGATCCCACAGGAGGAGGCAAACGTAGCACATTTTTACACACAGCTTTTTCCCAAGGCAGTACCAGCTGGAGAAGAACAACAATGACAACCCTGGCAGGACCACTCCATCAATGCCAAGGAAACAATCTGCACAAAGAAACCAACCCATTTTGTCCTGTGAACACTGTTGACACTACTGGGAAAGTTTCGTGCAAGCCCACCGACAAATGAGACTAAGGGTGTTTGGGAGGAGGCAGGTGGCAGGAGAAAACCAAAAGTAGAGTTCAGAGAGTCAACACAAACGAATAAAGGGCTGGAAGTTACAAAAACCACACACTGGCTGGTCTTGACAAGGGCTCTGAAAGGTAGCCAGAGGAAGAGAGAAGAAAAAGTTGCTTAGGTTTCTTTTGCTGGGGTTTTTTAAGATTAAAAGAGTGTAAACAAATCATTAAAATGACCATGTTTTCCGTGCAGCTTTCTGATCCCACTGTCTAATCCAATTCGGGTTTCTATTTACAACCTCACTGCTGACTACGAAATCCCCAAGTATGTCAATGTAGATTTCAAATCAGCAAGTAGCTGAACCAGTCAAGGACAATGTACCAGAACATTTTTTTCTATAGCTAAATTCAAGGTTAGCAATAAAACCGAAATAGAACATTTTAAAAATAAATCAATCAATCTCCTTTAAAGCAATTTAGCCCGGTGATAAAAAACCAACTCTACTGCAGATGCATCCAGTGATAAGAATCTGTATAAGGGCCAATCTAGTGACCAGCTTTGAACACTTGACTGATCTCAAGGCAAATACAGAACCTGTTCAAAAGAGAACTTCATGAACTGGAGAAATTATTTCCCCATTTTTAGTGAGTTTCAGGCACTCAGGCACTGTACTGATCAGACCCCGAGATCAAGTCACAAAAGGCAATCCAAGATGCGGCTCCAGGCACAGTACAGGGCACACAAAGCTGGATTCAGTGTATATGCTGCTTTTTTCTGATGTCCACTGGGATCATTTAGGGAAATGCTTGGTAAATATACTTGAAAAAAGTTATCATGCTAATAATTATCTCCACGGGTGTTTTATGCTGTACAAAGCAGAAGAGACTGCAGAGATAACTCACCACTGAAAACTGATTTTTTAGAAGCACATAACTACATTTTATGTGACTATATCTTAATCTAGCATTCTCTCTCTTCCTGAAATGCTGGATTTTAACGTTACCTGCTCCTGAAATCAGGACAAATTTATCAATGTTAACATTCTAATGTTGGGATCAAGGTTTATCAGATCACTCCTTTTCCTTGATGCTGCTCATCTGCTAGTTTTCAGGAATGATGTTCATATTGTTCCTCTGATCCTGTAATCTGCTTGCATGGTTCCCTCTACAAGATTCAGTAAGAGAGCTGCACAAATCCAAGTTTTTAATCATGAAAACAATCTCATTGGTCACAGATTTGCTCAGAAACACTGTCTTACTTGCACCATCCAAGCTAATAAAGCTATTCTTAGAGAACAGCGTTATTCCTTCTTTCTACATCTTTTGAAAACATAAAGCAGGGGAGGGGCAGGTGGCAGAACAACACAGTTCTGCTGTAGAACAATTACTGGAAGTCAGCAAGAGCTTAGCACCAATTCACAGGAGGGTGGGGCAGAGGAGCTAGATGAGAGTTTATTGCTTTTGCAGCTATTGGAAACACGGATCCCTACTCTGCTTTTCCTGATAGGACAAGGGAAGTCAGTTCCCATCTCAAACTGTATCAACTCGAGCAACTTTCACTTGTCTAAGAGCAAAACTGAAGCAACTCTGGTTCACACATATCCTTAAAATATTTAGAACAGAACATTGTTGGAGAATATTTTCAGTAATTTTTTAAATATTTACAACTTGTTATCACACTCCAGGAGCTTAGCTTTCTGCTCCCTCCCTCCCCAAAAAGGAAAAGACAACATACAATTATAAGCTTTTAACCTGAATGAGGATGTGAGACAGTGCAGAAACATCTAACAGGGATGGCATGATCAGAAGGGAATGCAGTTAAATCAAGCCAGTCAACAACCAAAAAAAAACCAAATCCCAAACTAACCAAAAAAGCCAACAAACCAAACCAATTTTCTGGTAAAAGAACTTACCGATGTGTGGGACCAGTAAGAGTAGTCAAAGCTGAAGGACTTTGGTGCTTCCTTAGGATTCTTTGGGTTGATAATACCTACACAAAATAAAATTCAAACTCTTAGTCAACTCAACATTTAGCAGCAAAATTAATGAGCTTGCTGACCCTGAACTTAACCTGTGAATCTCGAGTATTCAGAGTTGCCACACTGCACAAGAGTAGTAAGACTGAAGGAAGAGACTTGCAGCTTCCTACACCCCATTTCTGTAGGCCTTGTTTGAAATAAATCAGGGAAAATAAACTCCTAGAAGGAATGCTGCTGCTAAACAAAATTCTTGTGCTGGACAGAAAGCCAGAATCAGATCATCCTGGTCCCTTCCCTTTTAGAACGGGGTAGGCTTTTAGGAGCTGAGGAATATCAGCATCAAGGAAGATCCAAAATGCAAAGAGTTTAAGAATCTCTGGGGATTTCACAGCAGCACAACTCCAGTGTGTTTTGAAATACACATTACCCAGAGTACAAGAGCTCACTGCAGAAGGATTTCTTTAAGAAGCTCAGTATTTTCATGGCATGGAAGAAAACACAGAAAAAGCTGGATCCACAGACATTTCAGGGATTATCTGCATAGTCCATTTCAATGTTCTTTTACAGGCACAAAGCCTGGAGGCAGATTTTTGTTCTTACTGTGTACAGACACTGAGTCCCACAGTGCCCCCCAACCAAGTTGTGTACTTTTTCTCCTTGGAACTTCCATGTAATACACAATGGCCCTATGAGGAAGTTCACACATACATAAAAAGCCAGAATGAAAAATTGTCTGTGTGTAATTCCTGTATTATAGCCCTGGTAAGACCCATCCAAAAAGCTGACCCCCAGCTTCTCTTTCAGCTCTTGCAATCCTTAATTTTCTTTCCAGGTGAGTTAAGTCAACGAACACTTGACAAATACCAGAATAAAGATTCTTTGGGAAAAAAAACAACCACCCTGGTTTCTCTTCACATCAGTACATCTGTATATTTTATGCTCTTTCTTTTTCTCAGATCCTCTAATTCTTTCAATATGTGACCCACACAAGCACACTCCCCTCAATTAATGAAAGCTCTTCCAGATACCTTTTGGGTCGTTGTTTTGTTGGCTGCTTTTTCTTTCCCAACAATAAACCAGCTTCCTATTCCTAAACCTTTGCCTGGAGGGAAGTAATACACAATGGATTCAGCTGTCATTTTAATGGCATGCAGAATGCCTGTAGTTTTTGTATTCCAAGGAGGACAATTAATTTATAGGCACAGCTCTTGCTGCAGAAGGGAATCCCTACGCCTTTCTTTTCAGTGCCACAGTGCTGGAAATAGTGGAATCTATTCTTTCCAGCAGGTGTTTTCAACACCATCTGTGTAAGGACTGTAAAAGGCATACTCTTGTGGGTATCAAAGTTAGATAAACCACCTTAGCTTTACACATACCCATCTGTACCTAAAGCAGCAACTCACCTTTGGGAGCGAGACACTAATTATGATACATGCAAATAAAATCTACAAGGAAAGAAGCTACACAAAGCTGGTGACAGTCTTCCTGGGGATGACCCTGATACCAGTCTTCTTAAACAAAGGATGCTTACTTCTCACATACTCATGCCAGATAAGCTATGCTTTGAGAGACGGGGGATTCTTCCTTTCCTTCTGTAATAAATACAAATTGTAACACCCACATTTCTTACCATTTCAGACATGAACTTAGCATCATGTGGCAGCAAAACCTCTGAAAATGTGGTTACAGAATCCCCATGCAAACCAACTCGCTTCTCTACAAGATGCCGTGTCCCTGAGCTGGGCTGCTGTCCAAAATTGCAGAGTGGAGAAAAGATCACTGTCTGGATTGCAAATAGCAACAGTTGCTACTCTATTTCTTGCGGCCAACTCCGTTTCACTTGGATGCACCTTGTGCTGACATTCTTGCCGTATGAAAGCTGACAGACATGCAAAGCCAGTGAATAATATGCCTTGCACCAGCACAGTATCAAATGGCAAAAATGCCTGTGGCTTTGGATAGCAACATGGGCATCAACACATAACAAACTGGTAACCTAAGCGATGCCTTGCGTTTCCCTTCGCTAGTTTTGACCAAAGAGCACACGCTCGTTCTTAAACAAGTTCTGAAAGTTAAAGTGAACACAACTCCCCTGCCCCAAATGAAATCAGTTCTCTCCTGTCAGTGTAACCCAGACTGCTACAGCCAGCACCTCTCCTGACAATAAACATTCTGCTGCTTCATCTCAACGGCAAATCATTTTCATGCCAACTCTTGATACTGCTGCTGAGAGCTGGGGAAAGGGAGGAGCAACCACCTTTGCTGGGCCACGGCACCCAGAACATCGTCCTGCAAACAGGCACTCGGCCTGGCAAGGCAATCAAGACAAGCAGAAGTCCTGCTACATCTCTGCTCATCAAGAAACAGGTTTTTAACCACCATCAGAAAATATGCATTGGTTACCCAAATGTCACACTGCTGCAGTTTCACTTGAAGGCTCTAATGCGATCACAAAGGAGAGCTTTGATCTCATGTATTTACCTCATGGCATGATTGATTTGTCTCCTCTCAGCATCAACAGTGAAATAGCAACTATTCACCATTTTTTCTTTTCCATTTTTATACTGTTGTATACAAGCAAAAAAGGACATTTCTCTTGGCCAAGGCAACACTACACTTGGTCTCTCCCAAGGAAACAAGAGTTAAATTGCCTTCTAAGATTCTGCTGTGTTAGAAAACAGGACAAGCAGCACAAATTTCAGTATTATTTAATACTAAGCTTGATGTGAATACACACACTTCCCATCAATTGTTTTAAAAAAAACCCAAAACCAACAACTAAAAATCTCAAGGAAGGGTTCACCACTTCTAAAAAGCAAGCAAAGCAGCCAAATGTTTAATCAGAAGAATAGCTAGCCTTTCCACTCAGCTCACTGGGCATAAAGGCACATTGGCCACCCATGAAAGACAAGATCTCTAGCTATGCAACAGGCTCAGTGTCTGGAAAGGCACTGCAAGCTCACAATTAAAGCTTCACCCTACTTGCTTCAAGCTTAAATTTGATCCATCACATTGCCAAGAGAGTGAACTTCAGGCTCTGTAGTTAATGCAAGTGATTCCACTCTGCCCTATTTTTTTTTTCAATGCCATTTTTTTATTATTATTTTCTTAGGGTTTTCTCAGCTCCTTCACACCATGTCCAGGTCACTACTTTGAAAACTACTTTTTAGGATGCCTGTTTTTGCAAAGCATTATCTTGAGAGGCATATCAGGAAAGGGAGATTAACGTGCAAGAAGGCAGCTCTGTCAGAGGTTGGGAATGCAGCTGTCCAGCCAAAACCTTCCACTGCAGCAGGAACAGGTCAGAGAAAACCTCCTGGCTGCCAGGAACTCTGCATGCTGTCCCTCACTGCCGGGATCCAGTCACAGCCCTTTCACTCAGCTTCCAGTCCAAGCCTCACGTCTATTTCTCCCCATTCCTCTTTCTTACAGACTCCACATCCTCCATTTTCAGAATAACTGGTGTAACAGATTTCTAAGCCTGCCTACAAATGAATCCAGAAGAGCTGACTGACTGAGAAAATCTAAGATTACGACCTCAGTGGATTTCAACTGGACTGAAACCCTCTTCATTTGGAATACTGTGCACCAAGAGGGTACCTACTAGCATCAGTCATGTCTGATGTAGTCCCAGTTTGAACCAAGTGATCAGGTCCACAATAACGTGAGCTAAGACACCTGAAAGAAGATGGTGAGGCAGCTAAGAAACCAGGAACTCAAAAGGAAGTAACTGACCTAACTGGAAGGTGTCTATTGCACCAAGCATCTTCTTTAGAGGGACAAGCAAATCCATGAAATCTAGCTGCTTTTAAAGGAAGCTAATGGATATTTCTGAAGAAATTAAAAGACTTCTTACAGCACAGGTAAGCTTTATCCTAACAGTTCATACAACAAATTGGAAAAGAAAAAAAAAAAAAAAGAAAAAAAAAGGAAAACAAACCCAAGAGTGATCATGTAGAAATTAGACTGAGTGGGCAACACTGATTTTATGTACCATGGTATTCAGCAACTGTGTTTTCAGCTGAACAAGGAAACAAACAGAATTTTTGAAGAGGACTGTTTCCAGTGTCTCCAATCCCCACAAAAACACTAAAAGCTTTTCAGTTATTTTGTTTGGTTATTTTTTTAAAACCATGCAAGGCCAAGATGAATTGTAATAGTAAATCCTGAACTAGGTCATCATCTATCTCCTCTCACCACAGCAGACTCCCGGCATGGTAGGCAAGCTAATGGTTTAATTACAGAGCCCCAGGAAATGAAAAAGGCAATAAGGCAGAATATCACAGCAGGAACACATTAATGGCCTTTTTATCTTACAGGATAAATTTGTTTATCTGCTATTTCAAAGGTCCAACGTGGCAATTAACTCTTCTGTTTGCAAACTGACACTATGGCTTTGTGCTGCAGCTATAATTAGGCACCACCAGCATGGCACCGTAGCAGCTCTCAGTGTTGGAGTTAACCTAAGCAGCTGGTTCCTCAGAAACTCAATCCCTTTTTCGGGCCCCTTGCCTCACCAACAGCCAGTTTTTTAGGTCGTGTGGAATCCTTCAGCTTTCCACAAGTTCGGGTTTCTGCATCAAACGGCAACTGGAGGAGGTATTTCACAAAATCACCATCTCCCATACGATTGCTACTGAAAAAGGTGGCTGAGGGAGATACATGCCCCTATTATTCCTTTTCTTTATTTGAGTTACTCATTTCCAGCAATTTTGAACAATATCCTTCACCTTAAGACATAATATTTACGGCAGTTTTCTACCTGGGTAAGCAAATAGAATAAGCAGAAGTGATTACATGTCATAAATTGATATAAAATTCCAATAAAAGTGCACTGTGTGAACAGCTATGCAGCATTACCATTTAATTTGAAGCAGTTTATTTAATACCCACTGTCATCCCAACCAAGAGACACAGCTTGCACTTTAAAGGCTTATTTCTCCTTACAGTTATATCGTAAGCTATATAACAGAGCTGCTTCGTGCCATCCAAGGTGCCTCTAAGCAAGATAATCCACATCTTTTCTGAAGCTCAAATCATTTAAACAACTCTTTTTAGCTGCCTGTTTAAGTTTGGGGAGGGTTTTTTGATATTTGTAACTACCAGCCTATGAGTTTTATATATAACTGACCCAAAGGTAAGGAAACCAACAGCTTTAAAACAAAATTTCTTCACACCAAATCACCTAGAATTTTCTATCATTACCCAAGACCCACATACTTTAACTAATTAGTCCTTGTACAGAAGAAATAGATAGTAGGAGTGGTACAGCCCAATAAAAGATCAGAAGGCAGGAGCACAATCAATGAAGGAATTACAATTTTCAATGTGCTGCATCAACAGTTACAAACCAATCTCCACAAAACACTTGGATTTTCACATGCCCTTACTTAAAAAGGCAACTTCACTTCTTGGCCTAAGATACTTCCATGGTCCATCCTACTTGTTCCTTAATTTACATTTTTTTCATCCCATCTACCATCTGCTTTATCAGCTAGCACAAAAATAACATACTCTTTCAGCCTTTCAAATACAGGAGATCAAATTCCTTGCTAGCTTTTAATTTTAGCAAAACCTGTGAGCAAACTTTGGAGGACTTCGCCATAGAAACACTACCTATTTCTTTTGGGTTAGGTGTAATTTTGTATTCCTGTGGTCATTCTGAACATCTATACTTTTTTGCATTATATTCCAATCTTGCGTTACTGAAGCTGAAATTCAAAAAGCACACCTCAAATATGCACTTTATTTTGCAATTACAAGCCGAGCGTGGAGCATAACAGAGAAGTGATGCAAAGCTATGGTCTTCTAGGGTACTTTCAACTGGAAGCAGCATTGTCTGTCTTCTCACCCCTTCCTAAACACACACACAAACGCATTCCCACTTCAAGCCATCATTTCTGGACTGACACTTCTGTTCTCCATTAAAACAAACCAAGTAAAGAGACTGTGAGAAACACAACAGAGATTAAAAAAAAAATTTGAAAAAAAAAGGAAAAAAAAATAGCAAGCCAGTTTAGCCAAGATCAGCCCCCTCATTCCATTCCCATCTACTCAGCCATGTTAAATATTTTGCAGGCACAAAGAATGACCAAAACTACTTCTTAACCACTTCAATCTCCTGTCAGATTATGTCACTGAATCTGCAGTTTGTTTTCATCCCAGTCAGCGCTGCTTCTCAGCACGTCACAGATTTTGCAGATCAGAAATTATCTGCAGTTCAGTAGCTAAGGACACAAGCAATTCTTTCTAATAAACCACTGGACTAGAGACAGAGAGCAAAGCAGCCAAGAGGTAAGAATTGAAGGGATTCTCTTATCCCTCATTTCAAGTCCAGTCACTGGATTCAAGAGCTCCACCTCTGTTAGCAATCACAGTCATATGACAGGGCACGGTGCCATCAGACATGCCACACATTAGTCACTGCAGGGTGCTCCAGTGAAGAACTGGCTAACTGCAGTTTGCCCTTCAGATAAACACCAGCAGACAGAATTAACTTGGGCTAAATCCTGGGATTAGCTGCCATACAGTCTGTGCTGAGGCGGGGAGGCAGACTGATAGATTACTACTTAAAAAATAGAAAGGAAACTATCGATTGCCAGTCAGGAATAAAACCCAATACTGGTGAAAGTCAGGCGTGGAACTGGTGAAACTGAACTTCCACCGTGTGCACAACACAGCCTGTTTCCTGTCGTTCACATCTTCCATCCCCATATTGCTGCCACATCCGTCGCTGCTGAAGGCACAAAGGCTCTTGAATTTCTACTTATTAAAGAAAATTAGGTTTCATCTCATGACAGAGGCTTCACACCAGCCTCGATAACTCTCCTCCTAGCAGCAGTAACCTACACATCCCCACCAAATGCCAACAGATATTTTAAGAGATAACAGCTAGCAAAAAAAAAGGCACTGTCCTGTCTTGGGTTTCATTCTCATTAGTCATTGGTAAAGGAAGAGGCAGAATTTTTTAAAAAACATGCTAGTCTAGACAGAACTTTGGAAAGGGTAACATTCAGGGAAACAAACACCAAATAATTTCATCTCTATGTCTTCTCCAAACCCTATCTGAAGCAATATGCACAGTAGCTTTATTTTATGATGCCCGAATAATCAATTTAACCAACATAAAAGATCAAGGGCTTTCGCAATCGACTCAACAAGACCAAACTCCCATCAAATACACAGTCTCTTAAAAACGTGTGGGTCTGGAAAAATCTCTCTGTGCCATCTGTAGACTGGAATGACAACAATGAGAACACGGTTGTTAGCGAGAGCAGGGTGGAGCAGGCGTTCTTTATTTGCTGGAACGAGAAACACGTTCCCAAAGACGCGGTGAACGCAGGCTTCCATCGGCATACATTGCAACCAGATCCACGGCTATAGTGTTTGGATAAGGCAGGCTTTCAAGGTTGTTATTAGAAGAGATAAATGAAGGGAAACGGACACTTCCAGCTCGTAAAGCAGAGCTTGCTTTTCAAAGCATTGTTCGCATTTTTCAAACCATTGAAAGGGAAGGAAACCAAGTAGAAGCTAAGAACAGCTCATTTGGAATTCAACCGGATTCTCTTCCCCACTGTGGAATTTCAACCCTGTACTGGGAGAAAGGTTGGATGGGGGAGGGAGTTCGGCTCAACAGCACCAGAGCGAGGCAAGTGCTTGCTCACAGAAGCTGCTAGAAAGCCGCTCTCATCCTCAGCTGCTCTTCCAGATCCAACGCTATAAATACCACCGCCCAGCTGGTGCTCTCAGAGAGCAGCATGCCAGCAGGCTTTGCACCAAGAGGGAGCCAGTCGAACCATACTGCTCTACCTCCCCGCAACGCCGAGCCAGAACCAACCCCGAAACTGCCCCTGCCAACCGAGCACCTGAGAACATCCTGCTGCAGAGGATGCACATCAGGTCGAGCTGGCTAAGGGCTTGGAGTTGAGCTGAATTCTTTCTGCTTCAAGGCAGGTGAAAGAGTATCTCCCTTCACCCCCTGCTTTCAGGTGACTACACCTCCCCCGAGAGCCAATGGCCTTCTCCAAAGGCCATTCTGCCCTTCAGACACATGCCAGCTCTACATTAAGAGGACATCATGTAGCACCGGGATCCCGGGGAGTCAGCTCTGCCAGCCTCAGTATCTGAAAGGCTTCACGTAGCAAAAATAGCCAATTCTGAAAGTAGTTCCCATTGGCAATTCACCTTTTCTTTACTTGTACTTCCGTTCTGAACGGTGGCACGCTATTTAAGCGTTTGATAAAAAGAACCATGTCAGAAGCCCTAGTTGTGTGTCAGTGGGCACTGATTCTGAAGGGGCAGCATGTCACAGCGGTTCCTCACCACTGCCAAAAAGCTTCCCTAGGTTCATTGGTAATATTCTCTCTCTCTATTGTAGTTCTAGACTAACTCAACAACAGGTTTTTAAATGTACTCCAACTTCATTTAATATTAGCTGGAACATCCCAGCCATCCCACAGTCTTGCTCCGGGCCCATTATTTGTACCTCTAACATTTAAAAAAACTCATTAAATGTTCATCTTCTCCCAGCTCCCTGAAGTCACCTTCCAAGATGACTTTTTTTCTTTTAACAGTGTACAGAATTAACACTTCAAGCTATCTTTACACAATCGTGAGAAAGGCTTAAGAAGGGAAAACTAGCACCTAAAAAAATCCTTTCTTTTTTTTTTCTTCTCCAAAAAAAGAATATTCAAGCCTTGTAACAGAGTGTATGAACTGTCAGTACTGTAGGGCATTCAGAGACAGCGATTAAGGCAGACTTATGGACAAGCAACAGAAATCCCTAACCCTGAAAAACAAAGAGCTCTGATGCTCACACATGGAGTCTGTTCTTGCTGCCTGCCCACTCCCAGAATGATCCAGTATTATTAGAAAAAATCTAAAGCAGCAGGAACCACACCCCATCAAACTCCACTCCTAGAAGAACTATTTAAAGAGAACTGCAAAAGAAAGAACAAAGTAATTAGGTAGGACAACTACAATGAACACTTTTGCTTGCCTTTTTTACCTGTGTAACCTATGCTACATAAATTCCCATCACTTTGCTATTGACTTACTCAGGCTATCACTGAGTACAAGTCAGATCCTTATAAAGGCTTTTCTCATCAGCAATTTACACCACAGAATATTTCCATGATACAAATTCCTCCGTGAAACTATCCAAACTATGCTTACAGAATACTTACTGCTGCAGAGCAACAAAGCCCCCAAACTTACTATTCTCACAAAAGGGTTTCTTTTCATTCAGTGTCTTCATTAAGAAAACAGTTAAAAATCAGATAGAAGAAAAAGACCAGCAAACCATACTGGTCTGGGGTTTTTCACCCCCTTTAGGATTAAGCTTCTTTGAAAGATGTTACTATTTTTCAGAGCTACACAACAATGAAAAAGGCAAAACATAACAATGTCCCCATCAATTCACACCAATAAAGTACTGGCTGAACTACTGAGGAGGTTACCTTGCCCTATGAACCTTTCAGTAGTTCTGACTTTTGCATTATATTTCCAATACCCACAATTTTAGTATTATATTTTAAATATCAATAATTTAGACAAACACCCCATAAATCAAAAGCCTTTTAAGTTAAGTCCTCCTCTCCCACCCATTTGTAATTTGCTCCAGAACAATTGCATAAAGCAGGACACGTCTTAAAAGGGAAAAGAAAGAAGAGGAAATCCAAACAGAAAAGGAACACAAATCAGATGTTCCTCTACTCATTTTTTATTCCATTTCAATATTTAGGTTTAGATCAGAGGTTTATAAATCTTTAGAGAGGAAAAAAAAAACCCACCATAAGAAGAAAAATATTTTTTGCCTCAACCTCCACAAATTATCTCCAGAAAGCCTCACAAAGTTTTTCTGATGCCAAGGATTCCTGCTTGAGAACCTAACTCCATATGTCTACAGCAGCAGCTGTGACTATTGTCACTGGCAGATGGGACCTCTCCACTGTGCCTATTTTCATGAAACATCTAATACCCTAAGCAGTCCACACTTCACAGTCCACCTTCCAACATTACCAAGCCACAGGGACTATCACTGAGATAAAATCAAAACAGGTCATTTTCAGTCCTAACCTGAGGATCCAGTTGCACTCCTATCTTTGAAGATAACTCAGTCTGTCGGGGCCCATTTCTACATTCATGTGGTTTATAGCAAACTAGAATATACAATAATCTCAGCTGAACTACAGCTCGAGAACTTTGTTCTACTCCGTTCATGGCAACCACAAGATGCTAAAACCTATTTTCATTCATCTACTGCACAACTAACGTAAGATCAATTGTAGAGGACATATTCCAAGTAGAATAATTCCTTATTTACCATTCAACTTTTTAAAGAATGAGCTAGCTGAATTCTTTGCTAGTGATGGATATCTAAATGCTTTCTTGAGCTACTAGCTCGAACCTCTGCTTCATTTTCATTTGGTTTTATTTATGTATTATTATTTACAGACAGGATTATCAAATCACTTCCACCAAAAAAGGCCCAAACCAACCAACCAACAACAGAACGCCAACCCAAACAGAAAACCCAAAACACTAGGGAAGTTTTTAGGCACAGAACAGCTTAGCTTTTCATTTCAAGAATTCAAGGCAGCAGCTGCCAAGCTTGTTTGTATTTGTTACATTTCAAAGCCTGATACAGGAATGAGCACAAGAGCTACCTACACACAAAATACTCCCAGCTGTAGCTCACCTTTTGTCCTATGTGTTACACACCAGAATCTTTTTCCCACTCACCACAAAACAAGAAATTAATGAAGTGGACAGGCAATATGTAATTAATACATTGTGGGTAAGGTGCATTGGTGTAAATCATTCCTAACAAAATGTGAAAAAGCAGGAGTTAAAGACAACACCTATTCAATCGAGATCTGCTGACAACAATGATCCATTCTTGAGTTACTCATTGCAAAAAGCTGCCTGTGAGTTTGACCAAGAGCACAATAAACCACCTATCCAGTAGCTTAAAGAAAATACTGAAGATAAAACTTCAAATTTATTTAAAGACTGACAGAATTAAACGAAGTTATCCCAGAGGAAAAGACAAAAGTGTTATTTTAGAAGTTTGAAAACCAATCTTTATGTTTCTTCAGATCATAGCTAAGTGATAATAAAAAACAACAATGCTTTTTTTCTTAAATTAATCCCCCTAAGTTACTGTTCTGGTAGGGTTTTTTAATTACTAATTCGATGGTGACTTGGCCTCTTCTTTAAAAAGTGTTTTGCATTCCAAAATCAACTTCAGAAGTAGGATTTTGCAGCTTCTAACTTCTGCCTTTAGGAATTCCTCTATTATCTTCTAGTCTCCTACCCCCACTTCTCCCATTTCCACTGAAGAACTTCTGGCAGTATCATTCACATGGTTACCATCTGCAATTTGATATGATCTGAGCAGCACAGGCCTTCTGCCAACATACCAGCCCCTTAATGCAGCCAGCACATGACTCCAGCAGGACTGCAGAACTGCATTTTTGCAACGTACATTTAAAACGAAAAGCTGACGAGTCTTGAAGTGCAAGATACTGTATTATGGCCTTTGCAACCAGAAAGGGGAAGAGAAATATTCAGTCTTGTTGTCTCAGCATGTGACCAAAAAAGACACACACAGTATGCTTCAAGTACCAATGTCAAAATTCCCATAGCTTTGCATCCTTCTGACAGAAAAACAGAAGTCCCAATTACTGACAGAAATTGCCCTTAGCACTGTGTGTTGAAGGCCTTTGCAGGAACTCTTTTTCTGAAATTAAGACATATATAGAGCTGTATACAGCTCTATGTTTGTTTCTTTTTTATAAGACTGAGAAATTATAAAGATGGATACCTACCATGAAACTTGATCAAAGGCCTTGATCCTCTACAAGGAAATGACATAAAAGCCAGATAGGATAACAAATCAATCCTGGAGGAGACCAAGTCCACTACAAAATTATACTTGTTTTGTTTCTAGGGCAAAGTCAAACCATGCAGCAAAATTAGAGAGTAAGATTCTAACCCAGGAGGATTTTGTTGTTTTGCTGGCACACCCACCATGAATGACCAAGGATCCCAAAAGCTGTAAACAGCCAAATTCACACACAAACTGACAAACAAAAGCAGCTTGTCAGGAAACAACCCTGGTGGCATTCCAGCTTCAAAAAATACACTTCACCATGTGTGTCAAACCTCTCCTTTTACATACATTCATTAAAAAACCCAAACCAACAGAAATGGAGTGCATGTGACACACGTCATCCCTACACTGTTTTCCTTAAAGTAATCCTAAGCCCTTTGCCTCAGTTTCATTATAATGCAGTCTCTGCCTCTACCAGCCAATACATTTACAAAACTCAGGACTCGGACAGAGTTTAAATCGAGAATCCACAAAGGATTCATAGCACAGTCAACACGTAAAGAATTAAAGTTCAAGGAACAGGCAAAATCCCTTCTTAGCTTTCAGACTTCAGTGTCTCATCAATCCTCTTCATCACAATAGTCCATTAGACTTTAATTCCAAGATAAGAGAACTTGAACTGCCTCAGAGGCTTAAAATAGTCTCTATATAACATATCACCAACCTCTCAGATTTGCCTCCTGTCAACTTGATTAGTGCAATAACGAAACAAAAATATCCTTCTCAGAAGCAACATATCTAAGGCTTGACCATTTCACAGGCACATTGAAGGTATGAAGCAGGAACTCCATAGGCTGGAATTACTATAGAAATCCCTTTATTTTGAAATACCTGCACCAGATACGAGAGTCACACACGTTAATGTGGCTTTCTGTAGTCAGCTTTTAGCCACCAAGGTCAGACCTTATTAATCAGTTCAATAAGGTAACTGCAAGACTGAGGTGCCTGCAAAGACTGAGGGATCATGAAAAAGAAAGAATCCTTGGCAGAAACAGCAAAAGTACTTATGCCCCAAAATCTAACACAAAGCCTAAGAGCACAACAGAAGAATTTCAGCTTGAAGCTACATGTGTCAAACAGCTTTGTTAGGAAGAGTCTCTGAAAAAAAGATTTCTGCTCAGGTTTTTTTCCCCACCAAACAATGCCTTATTCATGTTTTTTATTATATGATCCTCTTCTGTTCAACAAGTTACTCCTCTGTCCATTGCTTTCTTCTGTATTTCTCCTCTAAGAGGGGAAAAAAAAAATAGCCCAGAGACTGTAAGAATGTTTAACTTATGATTCTTTTCCCAAAGTGTGTAATGGCTCCTGATGACTTAAACCTGACCATCTGTCATATCACCCATCTTGTATCAGAGCCACAGGACTCAAATAGAAGGCTACAGATGACAACATTTCTAGAGAATAAAAAAAAACAAACCTGTAAAGCAGTTTCCAACTAGATAAAACAGAAAGTAATTTTCTCCTGCTGAAAGCTGATGCAGTTTCTTGAAAACATTTAGTGCCTTTGTAGTGCAGCTTTAACATTCAGAAACAGAACCAGTAGCTTTTGTCTACACCACATTTCAAACTTAGTCAGACTGACAGAGATTCACTGGTTGCCCTTGCTGTTGTACCACAAACAAACTGTTTCCACAGGCTCCCGGAGTTCAAAAATCTTAAGTATCTAAAATTATGCTGGTTGTGTCATGACAGCAGCAAGAAAACCTAATACAGTGGCACCCAGGGATGCTGCTGTGGCTCAGAGCTTGGTGGCATTTCCATAACAAATGCCATCTACTAGACTCTATAGTTCTTCCATTCCACACCGGTTTCACGTGTAAGTTGGCACACGTCAGGATACAAGCACCTGTTTCCACATGAGATGTCTTCTGAATATTCCCCCTGCCTGTTTTAAATGGAAACTTTTAAATAAAACGAATAAAAAAAAAATCTTCCACATAAGGTCTGAAGATAAGAATTTACTGCCCTGAACAGCAAGGTCTCTTCTGTATGATGCCTCTCTTCCAGTAAAGCCATAAACATTTTATAGCATTTAAGTGACCACAGCCAGGGCTTAAATTCCATTGCAGAAGCAGGAAGTACAACCTTGTCTAAAAAAGGGAGGACCCTGCATGAAACCTCCTTTGTATTAACAAGCATGAGTAAATGCTCAAGTATTTAATACAAGTACTCAAGACAGCAAAGTAACTCGGTGCTCTCAGAGTGTGATTTCAACAGCTACAGACCAGATGACTACTTGAATACCTAGAAGTGAAAAGCTACCATAAGAAGAGCTACACCATAAGAGGTGTAGCCATTAGTCTACACGTGACCAGCATCTCTGCAGCAAATGGTATCAATAATACCTTGACCTTAAGAAGCATATTAAAAAAAAACCTCAAAAAAGAAAAAAATTAATCAATGGACATGCTGTGTACCCATATTCTTTCCCATAGAAGAGCCTTCCCCTCCAAATTAGACCTACAATAATTATTTAAGAATGCTAACACTTCTAATTGGTTAGAAAATAAGATGATTTTATGTAGTCTGTTATTTTGCCATTGTTTAGACTAATCTGGAAAGCATAAAGCTTGACATCCTTTTCCCCTCAGCTTTCTCACTCAAATTATGCCCCTAAAAAAAGGCACAGACTGCAGAATAAGCACACCAAGAACTAAAGCACCAGACCTAAGCAAGAATTACACCACAACAACTATCATATGGTGGTCTGCAACACATCCCTGGATCTGTTGGTCCACGTGATATTTCCACACACCGTAGTTAACAAGAAGGTTTGCTCTTTGGTATTCTCACCTTCCTCTAAAATTCCCAACTCACCACAAGCAAACACCAAAACCAACTGTGTGAAAATCAGGACAGTCGTGATTTAGACTTTTTAGTCAAAGTCAGAGATAATCTAATTAGTGATGACAGCTTCAGAAGAGAATATTCCCTTAAAAGGTAATTCTAGATGATATAATGTACACGGTACTCAACGCAGTCTGACAAAAAGGATTAAGCAGGAAGGGAGAGAAGAGAGAAAGACTCCCTTAATGAGATCAAAGTAAACTTACTGGTTGAATTGCCTTGCATCTGGATGATACATTTGGATTCTTTGCTGGTTTCTCGGGAGTTGAAGGGCCGGACCCGCACAGCCACCTTCACCGAAGCCCCCGACATTCTGCTTGCTTGTAGTGCAGCCAGGAAATTGCAAATGAAGGGGTCAAGAGTGCTTCAAGTTATCCTTGGTGGGGGTGCTTTCTAAAGAGAAGAACATAATTCAGTTAGTTACAGCTATTCCGTTCAAGATGTTGATAAAACTGGGGAGGTTCAAAGCTGTTTGATGACATCAGTTTCTGCTCTGCAGTTGCCTCCCCCCAGCCCAGTGAAAGCTGTCACTTCAACTGGAAACACACCTAACAGCACCTGCACCCCCAGCCCCTAGTCAAAAGTTCCTGTCACCTGAAGCAGTTCTTTTGATGTGCACAAAAATATTTGTTCTCATTACTCGGTTTTCTTCCCAGAAAGTACGGATGCCAATACCAGAAAGCAGATTTGGTTGCAACATGTGTTCAGCTTAACCTAACAGAGATAATTTTAGCAGTAAAGATAGAGCTACTTAGATTTCAGCATCAGCTAGCTACCAAATACCACATACCCACGTTCTCTGGCTGTCAACCTTTGCTGCCACACTGCATTCACAACATTAAAACTAACATAGGTGTGACAGCCATAATCACACTGACTTTCAATACACAACACTCCAGAGAAAAGGGTGGACCCAACAACCTTAAAGAACCCTTTGCAGGCCTGGGAAAGTCCTCTCCTCAAAGGAAGTAAAAACCTCATTAACCACTTGTATATCTGCTGATTAAAGGACACACTACTCTACAAGGAAGATGAGGAATCAAAAATTATTGCCTTCAGGATAACTATTACTATCTATCTTCAGCAAAAGTTCACCAGTAAATTCATCTTCATTATCAAATCCTAGTGCATCCAAATGCTGAAGCACTTTAGTTGGTAAGAAACTGCTCCCGATACCCACAGCACACGCTTCAGGGCACATCTGAGACAGTATTGCAATGTATGTTAATAAAGACTGGTTCAGTACTATTGTCCTTGACCAACCTTTTCCATTAAAAGAAAGTTTTTCAGTTGGTCTACAATTAAGCAGTTTATTATCACAGGATACTGTCAGTACTGAAGTTAAATAGACTCGAAATACAATAAGATAGATACAATGAAAAAGTCACCAAGGTCTAGTAGAAGCTACTACCCTGGGCTAGGAAAGCCTCCCTGGCACAAGCTCTCAGAAACAGGCAGACTATGCTGAGAAAACATGATTACATGACTGATTTATCCTTATATTCTAAATACTTGCTATGGCCACTGCTGAACACAGGACCAAGACTAATGAATCTTTGGTCTGACTCAATGCAGCCACAGAAGTTAACATGGCACAACTCCACCCTTCAGAAGCCACCATGCACAGCCCAGAAATCTGTTTTTTCTCGTTATCTAGACACCACATACCCAAGGAAATGCTCATTTCAGGGCTGTAACCATGATGCCACAAGAGCAGAAAACTTACTCGCAAATCTAAAGCAGAAGCATTTCAGCTCGAAAGGAAGTTCTACAGCTGGTAAAAATACTTTTGCTTGCTTAATTCAAGTTAGGACACATCTTCACAGAGGACAAGTAGCTTTTAATAAAACTGCATTACTTCATTAATGCCATCACATGGTGAAGGCAGAAATTAAATGACTCCACGAAGCAGAAGAATTAATTTAAAGCATTCCTTATTTTAACAAGCACCTGAGGTATCTAGCCAGATTAGAAGAATAGGAATGTCTTTAGGAACAAGCCAGCTGAATTTCAATATCAGTGGTACAGCAAACTGGTGGAATAATGACTATGAGACAGCCACACAGGCAGCTTTAGGTTAGTACGGAATTTTAAGAAGCTTCACTAAAAGCTTAAACATAGAACAGAGCAAAGAAGTAATTGGCAATGGATTCACATGACCTTCCAAGTTCAGTGGAAATTCTGGGTTGCTTTAGAGGACTGCTTTGTTCACTCTTGCTCAGGGGTCCCCACTTTTTCATACGACAAAGTATCAGACACACAGTTTCATTATAAACCTTCTTCCTTCCTGAGTATCTATTGCATGGAATTTTTGCTCTCCCTTCTTCATTCACATGACCCTTGCTTAAGTACCTGTGGCCTCACAGGAAAGCTGTGACAGCACTAATCCTGATACATCCCAGAGTATTTATTATTCAACTGACCCTGAATATTGCTGCTAGAGAACAGGAGTGTCACTGCACATGGCCACTGAGCATTCTGTTTCCAGAACACAACTTAAGAAGTCTATCAAGTGCAAAGTCTGTTATTATCAAGTTCATAGTGACACAGTTTACTTTGTCAGACTGATGAACAAGACAAGTCAGTGGAATTTTCATAGGATGTAGCACGACACAGAAACTCTACCTGGCAGTGGCTTAGTGGTTCTCATCTTTCTCTCCCCCATCCATCCATATTAATGTGAAAGCCATAATTTTGACAACTTCTCACAAGGCCCCATGGACAAAGGTAAGGCCATTACTGAAGGGGATTTTTAATTTTTTTTAAAGAAGAGAAAAATACAATCAACATGTTCTTATATTATTTATGAAATGTGGGGAACTTATTTTCCCTTCTTACTTATTTTTCCTTCTTACTGAAGAGCATCACTTAAAGAGGTTTTTTTTCTGATTTCATAGAAAGGAACACTACACTCTCAGAAGACCACATCAATTTCTGCAGGTAACTAGTATAATCTAGGAAACTTGCACACAGAAGATGGAGTGAAAGAATCATCTATTTCCAAAAAAACAATCATTCTCAAGTACCTCTGCAGACCATATTCACCATAAGAAAGCAGGAAAAGCACACTGCCAGAGACTCCACATGCACTAGCTAAATGATAGCCTTGTTTGAAACACCGCTGTGAAGAAATTCTTACAGAACAGGTCACAAAATCACCTACAACAGCATAAAAATTTAACTGCTAGACTTCGGCAATTACCAACTTTGCCCAACCCCAACTTTGGTGCCCAGAGAAAATGAAGTGCAGCATTATTTTAAATCTCATTTCTTGTGAACTCTGCTTTTTTTCAGATCTGAAGTAAGCAAAACGCCTGCTTGTAGTTGCACGTGGATTTCAGATGTTGTGAACACCATCTCACTATGCAAGAGTTAATTTTCATTAGTAAAAAAATTAAAAGTAATTAAAAAAAAAGAGATATTTTTCCAAGCTTCCCATAAATTTAAGTTGTTGGGGTTTTGAGGGATTTTTTCCACCTGTGAGCAACTTCAACTGGCTGTAACATTTTACAAAGGCAGTATTGCCCTCATCATGCAGAACGATAAAAGAAGGAAAAATGAAAACAAGTTGCATAGATTCACAGATAATAATCTGCAAGTGTTTCTTGAGGGGTTTACATTTCCAAGTAACATCACTTACTACTCCAAAAAGCTGTCTACAGAGTGGTAGGTAATAGGAGACATAACTTGCAACAGAGCAAAACAGAATGTGTGATACAGTCTGTGGTAGAGATTGAGAAGAATAATCTTTATAAGACAGCTTCTTTTTCTTTTCATGTTCATTACAGGCTTCGAAGGCTGCCAGCAGTGCTAGAATGAATCATTCCCCTGCTGTCTTGGGAAGAGCCTAGGAGCTGTGTATCTTTTAACCTTCAGCCCATCTGAAGCCAATCAGGAACCAGGGAAAGAAGGGAGCTGCCTGCTAGAGTCTTTCACATGATACACCACTGGCTCCAGAACAGGTGGGAGATAATATTTGAGTTGGTTAGTGAGCTCCACCAGCACAAAAGCAAATCGTACACATTAATCTTACACTTATTTTAAACTATTACTAAAAGATATCCATCATCCACCCGGTAAGTCACACGGTGAGGTTTTAATATTAAGTGTGTCATCAAACAAATCATCTAACCTATCTTGTCGTCTGTTATTCAAGCTGACAAACCCAAGGATGTTGGTCAACCATCCTTCATGATCTCAAAGCACTTGTAATTAGATTTGGACTTTCACACAAATGTTTCAAGTAACAAGCTGTTAATTAAGACGCGGAATCTTGAACGTATACAAAAGTTCTGGCAAATGGGTTTTTATGCCACGTCAAAATACAGAACATATTGGGGTTTTTTTTTTAAATAAAATTCCAAGCAGAGGAGGAATTTAGAGTCAAATTATTATTTATATATTCAGAGAAGCTTGCAACAAGTTCAAAGTGGTTACAAAAGCGATGTTCAGAAATTGTATCTCTACGTTCAAATCAAATAAAAAATCCCACCACGTATCGCAAACGAAGAAGCTCCCCTCCTATTCAACACAGCCAGCCATTTTTGCACAGGTATGCCCAACAGGAAACATGCCAGCTTTTAAACAAACCAGCAAAAAAAAATTGCTTGTAACTTAATCAGTACAACAGCTCTAAAGAAAGAAAATGAACAAAGATGGAGATTAGTATATGGAAAGTCAGCAAACCAGCTGTTCAGAGCAGCAGGGCTTTATGAAGCAGAGGACCACGGGGGATCCAATTTTAGGTACTGCACGAAGGATCAGGTAGCGATGACAGTGTGATACATCAGCTGCACTCACACGCTCCCAATTGCTCTCTCCGTGCGAGCAGAAGATGCCAGATAAAGCAGAGGTGCAGAACTTGGCAGCGCACCGAAAATCTCAGCACATAAACACGGGGCTGTTTATCAGCTCACCAGTGTAGCGGGTTGTGCAACAACAACAAGAACTGAGCTAAGGAGGAGCTGGAACCGAAGGGAAACAGGCTTCAGAACCCGGTGTGAACGTATTTTCCGTTTCGGAGAACGGATATAAATTCGCCCTCTGCTTCTGGCGAATTCCAGCTCTCCAGCCTCAGTTTATATACCCGTATTCTGCCAACGGCCCCAAAAAGCGGCAGGCCTGTCATCCTGTCTCCTGACGCCTGCCTCCTGACTTCGCCGAGAGGATTGTCAGCTCATCATCCCAATATGGCTGCCTGGGTAATGGTGCTGCACCCGATCCAGGGACGGAACGCTGCCTACAGCTCCGCAAAAAAAAAAAACCACCCTGAAAACCACAACCCTTTCACATTCCTGCATCTCCCTGCCGGTTGAGGGGCTACGCCTCCCTCCTGAACAAGCAATCATCCCCCTCCCACCTCCTCGGAGCTAAAAAAAGGGGGGGGGAAAAGGACGACGAAACGCGGCGATGGTCGCGACCCGCGCAGCGGGCGGGATCCAGAGGAGGAAAAGGACGGGAAGCTGCCGCACCGCCATGGCTCGGGGCGCCGGGGGAAGGAGGAAGGAAGCGTCCCAGGGGACGAGTCCATGCATCGGGCAGATGCAGGCGAGGGAAAGCCGAGCCGGGCCGGGCCGGGCCCCACGCCCTTGTGTCGCTGCCCTGACAGCTCCAGGGCACCCTGTGCGGCCGGCACCACCCCCCCCCCCCCCCCCCCCCCCCCCCCCCCCCCCCCCCCCCCCCCCCCCCCCCCCTCCCCCCTCCCCCGCCCGCAC